>VZTI01004803.1:4794923-4815610 GCA_013397865.1 Struthidea cinerea
AAAAAAAAAAAAATTTAAAAAAAAATAAATAAAAAATAAAAAATAGCAGACTAAGGCAATCACAATTCCAGGAAACATAATTTCAGAGCAGAAATACTTGTTTCAATGATAGCTAAACAATGTTTCTTAGCCTGTGTTGCTTGTAGGATTTTTTTGTCACTTGGTTTTGATTTAGAATGAGTCCAGACTTTGACATCTCAATGTTTTTGGGAAATAGAATTCTCAAGTTCAGGCCAATTCTATTAGCAGTTCTAAAATTACTAACCCCAGCATGTTCAGAAAGTGGAAGAGTAGAAGAGAGAAAAGTCGCTTCAGGAAAACCTAAGAAAAGCTGACATGCAGTGCAGGAAAAAGAATAGGCTTGAGAAAGATTTTTTGCTTCGGTGTCTGTTTTCAGGAAAAAAAATCTCAGAAAGGGTCCAGAAAGTTAGAATAGTCTATACAATATGGACAACCCCTGTATGTAAGAGCATTGATATTCTCTGATTATTACGTCGCATTATAGACTCTGAATACATAGTATGAGAGTCCTTCTGAAGATGAAAAGTCATGTAGCACTGATGAATGGTATCTCAAGGACTATCCATTTTGAGTAACAATATGGCACTAGAAATACAAATTTCTGATTCCTGCAACATAAGTATAGATACAGACCTGCATGTTGACCCATATTCATGGACGTGAGTATTCCTTTCTCACCATAAGTAGTTCCACTGGCTTTAGTGAGACTCATGTCAGTGGCTTAATTCAACACATTAAAGCTTAGAAATCTAAAATATCTATAGACATGAAAAATTAACCAATAAAACACCTCTGTCTGCTGCTTCTTTTATAACATCTACAAATTCTGAGCTTATTAAACTTAAATGAGCTTAAAGCTTTTAGCTGCACTGTTCATTGTTTTTTCTCTGTGTGCCTTTGTGTCACAGCAGGAGTGTTGCATGCCTTTGCAATATTAATATTTCTAAACATCTGGCATCTCCTATATGACTTCACAGATTATCTGTAGAGGAAGCCAAAAAAAAAAAAAAAAAAAAAAAAAAAAAAGTGAAACTGTAGTTTAAAACAAGTTTCCACAAATAAATTTCAGCATTCTCCAAAGTGTAACAGTTTCAATAATGTGCCTCTTTCTATTGGAGTTGTTTTAAAAAGGTGAATTAAATTAATTGAACAGACAAACTCCAGCAGTGTGAAATGATCCAGCAGAGAGCATACAACCCTGTATAATCTTTATTTTCACTCTCACAAGATTACCATGTTTACAAATTGTCAGCTGGACTTGAAGGAGAGATTTGCAAATTAAATTCACAGAGACAGACATACATACATGCATTCAGCTCTGCCTTTGGGGATTTACACAGAAAAATATAGATAGATGACATTGAACAGCACACTGTAACCGTGTCACCTTGTAGGTATTGGAAATTATGAACCCATAAAACCAAAATGGAAGTAGTTCTCATCACTGACCAAAAGAAAAAAAAAACCAGTCTGTGGAGAGGGAGACAGGAGAAAGGCCTGTTTCAGAAACTATTTTGTACTTAATATTTAAATTACATGTTTATTGTAAGATTCAAAATGGACCTTTTTATTGTGCTGTGAATATTTGATTCCAGCACAGAAACCTATGCACACTAAAAGTAATTATAAATGCCCCAAGTAAATGTTTATCTCCATCCTGTATTTTAATTAGTTTAGCGCTTTGTTTTTACTGCTTTTCAGGAAAACTGTTCAATGGCACATTGATTGAAAACATTATTCAGTTCCCAGAGTCCATTGCTTTCAAGATGCTTATATTGAGAAACCAACTTATGCCACCCTATTGGATTATGACTTACTTAATTTCCTAATAAAGTACGCAATTTTTAAAATATTATGGAAATTAAGGGCTTTGGTATTAACACGTACAAACTCATTTTCATGCTCACTGTAATCAAGGCAAAACTTGTAAGATAGAAGCATATCTTGGCTTTTGCACACATAACAATTTTTTTTTATACTGTACGCTTATGGGTTTGACTTTCAGTAATTTCTTTTGTTTTGTTCTATGTATTTTTATTTTTGCAAGCATTCTTTGCACTTGACCTAGTCTTCTTCAGGTAAGATAGGTAAACCTCAGCTTCGTCTCTGCTGCCTCCATTTATCACCTCTTTATGTAGATGCAGACAGTGGGAAAATTCATCTTTCCTTTCACAGGTAATTTCTAAATCATAAAAGGTCTAGAAGAAGTTTGGTCTTAAATGACGGGGCAATGTGAAACAGTACATCAGAAGTAAGCATGACCAGATGGATTAAGAACAGCTGAGAAATCCTAGCCTGCCAGAGAATTTCCCCTACAGTCAGCTTTGGAAGTGTTTAAAAAAACCACCAACTAGTAGAACTTGCTTTTTCAAGGAGAGGAGAAAAGCAATATTACCGAATACAACTGCATTTTCTCTCTGTCTCATATGGGCACGGGGAAAGTGAGGCGTAGGGATGATGCATTGATCAAATCATTTTAATTCCATATTTTTCATTAATATATTGAATTTTAAATTATTTAGCTCAAGTAGAGACATTATAAATTTATGACTTTTATCAATCAAGTAGAATTATGGACATATCCAGTGCAGTTAACCGCCAGTTTTGCAGTTAAAGCACAGACTCAATAGATCCAATTTCACACAGATGTGAGTGAGAAAAACAGCAATCCTTTCCAAATTACAGCATTTATTTTTCATAGATGAAATTGAATTTGATGAGGTTTTACAAGTAAATTGGTAGCTAATTTAACATCGTAGTAATGATAAAATTTGTCTCCTTGTAGAAATTCAGTGGGGTTTTTTGCTTGGTATTTTTTGCTTTTGAACCAGATAGCAATATTAAAGTGGGTTTGGAGAGAAGAATATATATAGACATAGACAGTTTGATATGCATTTATCCCAAATATGTGTATCAAATGAAGGAGAAGATAACCAGGAACTCATTGTTTCTTCGAATACAAAAGATCAGAGATTTAGTCCACAAATAGCAGAATTAAATCAGAATGTGATATTTTCTTGTATAAGGTGTGACTGTCACTTGGAGCTCATTGCTACGGGACATTTTACCTGCTCTAAGCAGCAAAAGTCCTCACAAAGGATGAAAGCAAATTCATGGAAGAATTTTCCATAAAATATCTACCGAATACCCACCTATCAAATAGGTCTGTCAAGAACTATGCAAATATCACATCCAGTATAAAGAGTCCCGGATTGCTAGAAGCTGGAGGTGAAGTTTCAGTCTGTTCTTGTCCTGTATTCACAAGCTCCATAGTGACTTCTGCTAGAGCTGGAGAACTGGAATAAGATGAACACTTTGGTGCAGCCCAAGTTAACCAGTACAGTTTTCTTAACACAGATTTAATTATTTAATTGTTGCTGAAATGGCAAGCTTCTTTTGAAGAGAGGATAAGGGAAAGATTTGATTAAATAATCAGATAAAAAATGTTGCACTACAACACTTGCTTTTGATATTCCTTATAATAAAAATCTCCCTTTAAATTAGACTGGAGAGTAGCACTTTCCTCAGGCAATTCCGCATTGAATGGTCTATTACCTGTGATTGTCATATTTCCTTATTTTAGTGAGGTTGAAATAGGTGCTTTCTTCTGTGTGATGTTCCTTTCTTCACTGTTTTTCCTTTCATTACACATCATAAGACTAAAGTGCAGATTAACTTTCTCTAAAGTAATCATTGTTGGTTCCTCTCAATTGTTTTCAGCTGTAGAAAATACCAAAAAAATACAGTATATTTTCCTTTTTACACCTTTTGAGGAAATGGGGAAGCTGACTACCTTTTGAAAGAGGTGGCTGCATTCTACTGGTTTAATTCATAAATCCTTTCAGATGGAGGTCACCAGGAAAAAGAAAAAAGGCAAGAAGAAAGAAAAAAGTGGAAGCGTATTCAAAAAGTAAATTCTTTAAGGGTGAGAAACACAACTTTTTTGAAATTCTAGTTGAAAAACTTCTGTCAAAGTTAGAACAGTTACAACAGAGGCAGCAGAGTGGGGTTCTCCCCTGAGGTCTGCCTACATCCTGCCAACCTAACAGCTGTAAATCTGACAGTTCGCATCCTTCGCCACATTTTTTGGGATATTCTTGGGACTCTTTAATATCACATAGTTTTTAGTTGTGTGCATTATTTACCAGGTGAACCTATGCTATTTAAAGACAAGTGAAAAAAAAAAAGCTACCTATTCAAAACAGTTTTATTCAAGCAGAGTAGCACATGCTGAAAACTAGCTATTGGCAACTGAGCATCTGAGGCCCAGGTATGGCATTCTGTTTGGAGCACAAAGCAAAGGGAGGAATGGGTGTCAGGTATGCACTAAGCATGAAGTGCAGCTGGAGCCACAAGCAAGAAGTTTCCTGGGGGAACAGCATGGTTGCATTCAGCTTCCTATTCAGCTAACACCAAAGAAGTGCTGGCAATCAGACCAGCACCACCAGCAGCTTTTGCAGGCAGTTCTCACTTGACAGTGTAGATGCACCTGGTGTCCCAGAGGGTTTGCTCAGGGCTGCGTTTTACTGATAGAGCTGGGAATACAAAGGCGGCACCACAAGTCTCTTGCCCTGTCTGGAGTGACTCAATCTCAGTTTGCCCTGTTCTTCTTTTATTTTCTTGTTTTTCGTGAGTCTGTTTTACTCAGAGTTTGAATTAGAAAGCAGGAGATGCGAAGTTTTCTTCGGACTTAGATGTTTATTATTTCTTATCTATAACACAGCTGCACAGAGACTGCTTTCTAACAAGGTGGAAAATGGCCATGAGTTTCAACTTCCAAGGTTATTTAAAGCCTAATTTAACCAGTTAAAAATTGCCAAGCAATATGTTTGTATTTCTAATCCAATAACTAACTATTCATGNCACCCCAAATCCTCCATATGGCCACACATATACTACCATATTCCACAAACCTAAATTTCTACATTTCTACATATTCCACCCAGTGACATGACTTTAATTACACAGCAACAATCTCAGTGTTATCACACAATCAGGGAAGTCTTTCCCAAGGCCTAAGGTCAAATGGAGTGTGCTTTTGAGGATCATTGCTTGTCAGAGCTGAAAGAATGAAATTCTCAGAATTCAGATTTCCAACAACTCAAAGGTCAAAGACTTCAACCCACACCCATGCCAGGGTTTGCCTGCTCAGCCTGAGGTCTCAGGGCTCTCCTGTACCACTCACTGTGGTGGAGAGCAAGAGCAGCATGACTTTCAGGGAGTCCAGACTACATCAGTGGGTGGGATAAACAGGAGATAACAAGCTCTTTATGGAAATCTTTATGGAAAGTGCAGAGCCCAGAAGGTCGAGGGCATGGTAAGAGGAACAAAGCATGACTGCCGAAGCAGACATAGGGAGTCTTGCAATGGTGGAACCTGGACTGGCTCATGACCTGTGGGAGAGGATGGTGGCACTTTCTTTTCCTATAAATATTCAACTGAAAAACAGGTGTAGGGCTGTTTTGACAGGGGAAGCTTTTGGGTCGGCTGTGCCAGATCCACAGATCAGGGCAACAAAGAGTGATGGGTGATAGCAGCCAAAGACTTCTTAATACAGGGGAACCATGTGCCACCAAAACCTGCTTATCTCAGAGGCTTGCTTCGTGCCAGGACCCAGATGTGAGACATCACAGAGAGATTGTTTAGGCTCCAGTCTTGTTGGTTTTGAAGCTAGGACAAGTCCCAGCATGAGAGCATTTACATTTGTTTATGAAGTTTTCAGAAGAAAATAAATTCAGAAAGTTCTTCAGTAAGGCCAGTAAACTCTACGCTAAGTTACGTCTTACAAAGAGGACAATTCAACAACATCCTCTGACACCATTCTAGGGAAATTATCAGCCTCTTCTTCCTGATAGTTGCTTGGTCGACTCCATTTCAGCAGAGGGATACCACTGTAAAAATCTAACATCACAGAATTAACCTGAATGAATCAATGCACTTGAGTTTTGACTAATCAATATGTTTGGTTAGTTCAAATTAACACTAGTGAGATACATTTTCAATTAAGACATTCTGAATCACCTTTAATACTTCTAATGAATACTTGTTACATCTGTAACTTTGAAGAAAACATAAAATCTCCATTAAAAATCAAGCCAGACTCATCAAGAGCACCCAGTAGCATTATGAATTGCTCCTCTAGTCAAAATATTTTAAGTTACATTCAGAAATTGGATAAAAGAGGTCACAGTTTAGATTTGAGCAAAAATGTAAAAACTTTCAAAGTAATATCTTTTACCATCTGATCACAAAGTAGAAACTTAACAGTAAGTGTCCGTGCTGATTTCAAGTACTTGCAATAAAAGCATTCATATAGATTGTCAGATAATTTGAAAATAAAAACGCAAGGAACTTAAACAGCTACATTTGCTATTAATGACTTCGATAAAAGTTTAAGGTTCTGATTCACAAGCATTATTTCTAAATATACAGAAGATGTCTGAGGTAAAGCAAACACACAGATTCATTTTCCTCTAAACAGAAAAAAATGAAATAGTTGTCTTCTTCTGAGAGTAATCCTTTTAGACGAGTTGACTATATGAGGTGGTCTTTTCAACTCTGCAGGTGCAGATTTTCACTACACAAACCAATAACTGAGAAGCCATCAAAATAAGAGACATGGGGAAACATTTTTGTGGAAAACTTGGAATATTGTCAAAATTAGGGTTTGCAGGTGGGTAGGTTCTCTGAAGATTTTAATACCCAAACACTCACTACTTATACTTGGAGACGTTTCCTCTATAGGTACCATTGTTCAACGGGGAAGGGAGGCTAATCAGAAAGAGACAGTGTTTGTTACATGAAATGGGTTGTGAATGTACTATCTAAATTTAAAATAACCTGATTTAAATCAACCTACTTACTGAATCAGACTAAAACTTTGATTTTCCAGTTATCTTATTTTATAGCTACTTCTTCAGAAGCCATCAAAACTATAACGAGTTAGATCCATCAGATTGTTTTTATTAGTCTTCTGTGTACAATTTAATATAGGCAACAAGAGCACCCACTGAATCAAACTTAGGAGGAATTTGCACTATACTGTGGGAAAGCTTTAACCTTGACACTACTAGAAATATCATCACTGACAGCTTCAAAAATAGTAGTCTTATCACCAAAATATAAGATTTGCTTTCAAAAAACATCATTCAGTACGGAAGTTTTCCTGCATTCTAGTAGTTTAGTTTCCTATGCTTACATGTAAAACTTGTCCAGAACAGTCAGTCCCTCAAAACATACTGTAAGAATCAGTGACATTAGTTCTAACTACACCGTAAATGCTAGAAAATATTGATAATGTGTATGTATATCTTTAAGTTATATTCTCACTTTGATGTCATGTTTGTCTCTGGAATGGGTATATGAGCACCTGTATATCTTACAGGAGGGAAAGGAAGGCCAGGTTGCCAATTTGTTTTGGACTCCAGTCCATTGACTATTACAAATAGGAATTACGGTGATAAAGTGTAGCAGAGTAGTTGAGAGTAAAGACAGTCAGGCCTGAGAAATGCGACACTGACTATGTGGACGATTATGTTTAGATTTATCGCTAATACAGAATCTAAATATTGCCAGTGCAGCATATAATACAAGCATGTCTAAAGGGTTATAAGCAGGTTCAGCTAAAAACACATAGGTTTACAGCCTTTGGCCTTGCAGGATGCACAATTACACAGCAAGAAGGCACCTGTGTATCTACTTTAGGATTTTATCTTCATTTGTGACCGGACCCCAGTGCTTTTCCTCACCCATCTAAAAGTGAGTATTCCCCAGGCTGGACATACCCTGCAGGAGTCTGCTGGGAGAGGGGGTGGAGTGAGACACTCAGAAGCTGCCTGAAACCTCAAGAGACCAGATGACCCAGTTGGCCCAGTGTCCAGCTGCACTTTATACCCAGCTGCAGGCTGATGGGTAACAAAGTACTGAAAACAAGAGTGGGAATTTTTAGTGCAGGATGTGAAACATACTACTTTGAAAATATTAAAAATCCAACTATCATGGTGTGTGGTCCTCCTGCACATGAAATTAAGTTTTGTTACAGTAACCACTACCTCTAGGAATATACTAATTTGGGGGCATCACTAAAATACTAGTATTGCACAAAAAAAGGCTTATTCTACTAGGGTTTTCTGCTGAATATATATCTTCAAGGAAATTCTAGAAGACTATGATCCCTGCATGAGTTATTTCCTATGGTAGCTTCAAACACTATGATGGCATAGGTCATCATGCAATCACACTTCTAAGATTAAAGGGATTTATGATAGCATAAATATCCCAGGAGCAATCCATGTTTATCAGAATCCCATTTCAGTGAGGACCAAAGACTGAGGACCAGGTAAGATCAATTAAAGGCACTCAGTAGGAAAAGAAGCTGGCGGAAAAGTTAGATTAGCTATGCTGGAGACTGCCTCTATGTTGTCTCAGAGCCTCTGAGGAGAAGAGAGATTAAAAACTGTGAATCGCAAACTCACTTAACAGGAACAGCCCTAAAGGCAAAGAGAAAAAGTAAAATGTGGTCTTATACTATGCTAACATGCTCCCCAAGGACGAGGAGCGTTTTGACAGATGTGATCAAGTGAGACACTGGATTGTGCTAAAACCAGGCAGTATTTCTGTGCGACAATCCTACATCAGATTTCCTCCAATGACTCAGGTAGCTGTGTGAGTCATGGTGAATTTTAATGTGCCAGGGAAGGGGCTGATTAAATAATCACCTTGGGCATCTTCAATTACATTTGTAAAAAATGCCCAATGGAGAGTTGTGGCTGTGAGAGCTTTAATTTGTAGAGAGCTCAGAAAAGCTCCCCACTTTCACACAGTAGATGTCAGATACAAATATTTCCATAGTTGGGATTTGATCCCTGGCTATCATTTTATTAAAGTAGCACCTAAGGATCCAAGTAAAGCTGCTTTTTCTGATTGACTATGGATTGTCCCAAGGGTTTAGAATGCCCTTTCATTCATGAATATAGCTGTGTCATCTGATAAAATAATAAAGTAACAAAGGAAATAATTTCTTTCTTGTTGAAGAAAGGGAAAAGAAAAAAGGAAAACCAGTTAAATTATTCAGTGGTGGTTTTTTGTTTGGTTTTTTTTGTTGTTTGTTTGTTTGTTTTTTAAGAGTTACAATTAAGCTTGCAGGAAGCCTTCATCACCTTTCCAGTAAACATGATAGGTGCAAGCAGCTGAAATTTCAAGTCTGAAAACTGATTATTACAAACTGCTGGAAAATCCCTGTTAAGCTGGAGAAAATATTACTGTTCGTAGGCATGATGATTTGAGGTATCTCTAACAGTTTACTTTCTGGCTAATTTGTTAGACAAAAAAAGTGTTTCTTGCCTTCACTTGGCTTCACATATCTGTCTAGCTAAGGAAGATAAAGGGTTAAATCAGATCTTGGCAAAACAGCTTAAGATAGTTTCTTCTTTAGAAAGATGGCTGGAACTCAAACAGGGGAAAGTCTACAGCAATATTCCAAAGTGAGAAAGTCTGAAAAGAGGTCAGAGAAGAGACTAAAAGTAACAACTGGGATTCCCTGGGAAAAGTTTTAATAGATGTTGAGAGGTATTAGTTGTTTAACATAAACAGCCACGTTTTCAGTGGAATGAACTACATACACTTATAATACCATGTTGTTAGGATGTTGTTTGCCTAGCTTTACTGGCTCAGCATGAGTAGCTGGATTAGATGAAGCCTTGGGCCAATAGCTCTGAACTTACACCTAGAGATGTTTTCATTTGGAATGGAGTTAATTTTCTGAGTAATTTTCCTAGCAGCTGGTACAATGCTGTGTTTGTCTTTAGTACAAGAACATTGATAACACACTGATGTTCTGATTGTTGCTAGGTAATGTTTATCCTAAGTCTAGGGCTGTTTTAGTTTCCTGTGCTCTGCCAGAGAGCGGGGGCACCAGAAATGCAAACCAGAAGAGAGAGGCTACAGGAGACTGCAGCAGCCAGCAGAAGCTGCAACCCCTCAAAATAAGAACAATAACAGACTACCTGCACAGACACAGGGAAAGAACCCAATAAGGTGGAAGAAAACCCCAGACCAAAAATCACCATCGTATCAAGAGGCATGTGCAAGGCACGTGAGGGTTGGATGCTTAAGTCATAAGGGTATAATTGCCCAGGGGCTTCTTTGTTCTGTGTTCCTTCTCTACAGGAAGAAATTACATATTTTTTTATCTTTTTCCTCACTAATGACAAAGACTCCAAAGGTATTAAATGTTACCAATTCACCTTCTGACATCTCAAAATTATTATATGATTGATTTTTGTGTTTTGGTTTTTTCTTAAATTGAAGTAACAAACTGACTTGCCTTAGTAATAAAAAGAAAAAGAGGACACCTGGAAGCAGTTGATAACAAGGAACTCAGAATGCTGACTGTTTGTTCAAGAGAGAATTATAGACTATATCTGTAATGGTCTTTCCCAAGTAAACTCAGATATTGATTCCCCACTGAAAGATTTCCATTACAAGTGGAATTTCCCCGATAGTATAGCTCAAATCTTACTAAACTTACTCCAAAATTGACTTGATTAGACACTGCAAGCACAGATGATAACTTTAGTATCACTATTGCTAGCAAAGGCATCTGAGATAGATATTAAAATATTGAACAAAGTTAGAAACTTTTTGACTCAAGAAAGCATAAACTAAAAGCTGTCCAGAAGTACAGCAGAAAGAAACAGTCATCTACTGTGACCTACACAGAATAAGAAAGGTAAAAATTAGTATCTCTTTGTTCAGTCTTTTAATGAGTTCTCTAAACAAGGGATGAACTAGAAAATAAAATAACTGTTGTTGGAGTTATTCAAGACAGATAAGACAAAGGTCAAATGTAAAGAACTGCAGAGGACCCTTCTGACCGTGTGCTAAATAGCTGAAGAAATTCAATGCAGGTACATTTTAAATTATTATAAAACAACCTGAATTCTATACATAAAATAAAGAGATGTCATCACTCAGAAATCTGATTTCAGAGTAGTAATTGACAAGACTATTAAAGCATCAGTTCCATGCTCAACAGTGATCAGAAAATTAATCAGATATTAAGAAAAAAAATACAAAAGTTTGCAACAAAATGAAACACAGGTTACCAAACCACAACTCACCTCCATTTTAACCCTTATGTGTGAGTCTAGTCCCAAGCAGAGAGAGTCAGAATGGAAGCTTCCACAAGAAAAACAACTGCGCAGACCAGGTCTCTTCAGATACAGCAAGAGATAACTAAGGGGTATATGACGAGATAGGCAAAGTCATGAACAGCAACCAGCATCACTATCTCTTCCAGCAAGGGGGCTGGGGATTTTCAAATTAATCGAAGGCATCCCTTATCATACAGTACGTAATAATAAGTTAAGCTAGTTCCTGGACACTGAGGAAAACCATTTTTCCCAAACCTTATTAAAGGAAACTGTCAGCTTTCATTGTAGCAAGCAACGCCATGAAAAACCTCTAAAGAGACACTAGTTTCATGTTTGAACTTTTCAAAGTCTGAAAGGCACATAAGAGTGGCATGCATGTTCACAAGAGGTAATACATACAAGTTTTCTTGAATAAGTTTCATTTGCATAATAATGGGTAAGATTCATGACAATAGAGATAACCTTGAAACTCTACAATGCCTTTAGAAGGTAATTTATCTCACCAAGGCCTGAACACTTACCTAAAGATGGGAAGAAAAAACTATTCTTCAGAGTTGGTTATGGCAGAGAGCTTAGACAACAAGCCTCAGTTCTGGTCTGCTCGTGGTAGGTATGATAAATTCTGGCCTTAATCAAAAGCCTAAAGAAAATAAAGTGTAAAGCAGAGCTGTACAGGAGAGTCTCATGATGTGATATTTTGAAAAATATTTACTTCCTTAATATATATTTCCTGTATGATAAATTACTGTGCCGATGTACGTGGCAATCTTTACTTCGTACAGCAACACAAAGTTCACCGGACATTTGGGCTAAAAATGGTGCTTCCATCAATGGAAAATGTACTTTATAGCAGCGTTGCAAATTCAGTCCACACCTATCATGACACTCATAGACAGCAGCTGAAAAAAAGAAGAAGAAAGACAGTGATAAGTCACTGCTGTTGAGGTCCATATCCTTCTGCCAATAGGCTTAACTTCCCAAACGGCATGAAGAACAATATTAAACAAGAAATAGAAACAGGCCCTGGACTAATTGTATTGTTCTCTGTACAAGCATATGAGCAAATACGACAAGAATGTAAACAGAAGTTTATTTGACAGCTCAGAGCATTTGAAGAACATTGAGTATTCTATTAAAACTGATCCCATTAGATTAAAAAACATAATTAACCATCTGCAATCTGGGTGTTACAAGCAGAACCACATGAAGACCTGATGTTCACTACGACAAACAGGTATTATTGTTTACTTCTTAACTCTCTGTTTTGAGATCTATTAGCTAATAGGTGGTGTCATTAAAAAATACTAAACTTATTTCAACAAAAAACAAAACACACGCACAAAAAAACCCCACAGGAAAAAACCCTCCACAACTACAGAAAACAAGCTGCTTATCTATCCTTCAACGTTTGGCAATACATACATGTTGGCAATATATGTATCGCATGATGAATATTCCGTTCCAACTTTTTTAAAATAATAATGAAGAACTAGCAGTTCAGTCTGCATTAATATTGAAATTAAACTAAAGTCCACATGTGTGGGGTAAAAATTCTAAAATTCAGACCAAGTGACTAGGAGAATTCACATTCAGTAAGTGCAAGAAAAAGAAAAAAATTTTAGAAGTGTTGTGTCTGACACAGGTCTCTCTGACAGGTCTAGGCATATAGCATGTAAAATCTAAAAGCTGCTGGAGTATAGCTAAATGCTGTTATCCAAGCTGTCATAACTGTATTGCAGTTTAAAGATATTTCTTGACAAGAAAATTGAAAAAGCTGTCTGGCTAGTAAATCAAAATCTTCCCTCTCTTTCAGTGGCCAATGAACAGATGCAGTTTAGGTCACAGATGGTGTTTTTCACCTTTTGGTCTCCATGCACATTTTCAGCACAAGTACTTGCTTTCTTTATCACTAGGAGTGAAAAGTACCACTATCCACAAACCACTGTCGTTACAGAAGGCAAAAAGCTGCTGAGCAGATAAGGTTCAGAAGTGTAGAGTGTTTTTTTAATGATCTCATAAGTTAAGATTGTAGTGCATTTTACAGTGGAATATGTTATTATACGATTATACTCCCTTGGGGAAATTTAAGAGAAGCACAAATACCATCAAAAACAAAAGGTATATTGAGATAAATGCAAAAAAAAAAANNTGAAAAAAAAAAAAAAAAAAAAAAAAAAAAAAAAAAGCACAATATGTAAGTATTTGTTGGTTTGAGAGTCTAAGTTAAAGCTTCCAAGTGGGTTCAACATTTCACTTATAGTAGCCACTTATTTCTCTCATTTCCTTTACAACCCACAAAACTGTTGAGCTTGTCTCCTGGTCTCCCTGCAAGGGGCCTCTAGTTAGCACAGGTGTCTGTCAGAAGTGTCAGCAACAGCTGTTCTGGCCAGCATCCCCCCCTGGACAGGTGCCTCAATGGGCCTTTCCAGGGTCACTTCAATCAGGGCAGCAAAGAACCAGCAACAAACTACAAAGGCTGCCTCTGATATCCTGAATGTGTGTTTTCAAAGATTAAAAATTCTGGACTTAGTATCAAGAAGTGTTCATCACTGTGGCACTGGTTTCATAGAAGTGTGTCTCCAGAATGCTTAACTTAAAGGGATTCGCCACTTTTTCCCTTTTTTACCTTTCCAAATCAATGTTCACTTGTGAAGTTGAACAAATTCATTTTCATTCTTATTGCATACAGTAACTTGTTGAGAATATGCTATTTAAACCAAGTGATGTTTTGGGCAAACTTTGTATAAGGTGTCCATGAGAAAATGTATAAAGGTACCCTGAGAAAAGCAGGAGTGGATAGCTATGCATAAGACCAGTGGGATTCTGTAACAGTCTGTGGAAGCAAATGCTTAATATTTGCAAAAGTGATCTCAGAGTCAGGGGAGCCCAACAAGTTTATGAAAAGATTTTTCCTTAACAGCTGACTGAGTTCAGTGACTTGAGAAGTATTTTCTGAACCTGTGCTTCTTTAAGAGAGAAAAGATTGCTAGACAAAATGCCAATTTATATTTAAACAAATCTAGAACAAGTTTCATTAACTAAGCATCCCATTCTATGCAAGGAATTAATTAAAACTATTTTCATTAAAAGTAATTTCAGTAAGGCAACAGATCTTGTGAAGCAAGAGGAAGATCACTGATGAGCTATCAGGTGCAGCTTACTCCCAATTCAAAATTATAAACGGATGAAACAAGAAGAGAAAAACTAAGTATTCATTTTACCAGACTGAAAGATACGCACTTTGAAAACACTATTGGTTCTAAGTCTTCTTTCTGTAGTAGATTATGCACATTCGTTTTTTAACTAAACTTGTAAATTTTAGTCTGTATTAGTATTCTGTGAATCTCCATGAAAAATGGGAGTGTTCTTCTGAACATAGAGAAAAAATCTTCTTTGAATGTTTTGTTCATCACAGTTCAAATAGCCAATACCTGGACTCTAAGTAGTTTAAGCACAAAGAGTGAATACCCTGTGACAGAAGTGGGAGACTTTGATTATTCTGGAAGATGACAGGGTGAACTGTGTCAAGAATTCTTTTCTTAGTTTCACCACCAACATCTTGCATGAATTCTTGACCAAATGCTCCCGAATTTTATAGTCAAATCTTTAATTACTACAGACTGGATCCCTAGAAATATTTAATTACCAAACTCATGGATGTAGACAGATTACTTCATTCTAGTCTTTGCAGAATTACAAACAAGTAATTTACTTCCAGATCTTCAAAGAACTTTTGACACCTAATTTGCATTAAAATCAATTAATAACACCAAGGCTAAAATAAGTAGTTTCTTACTGGTGACTTTGAGATAAATCCTTAATCACATACTCAGAGATTTTAAAAACCTAATAAATTAAGGCATTAGAATAGCTAAAAAAATACTAAAAAACAGTTAATTTTCCAGTGCCCTAGAGTATGGAAAAGAAAATTTATATATGCAGTACCCTAATAAATAGGGATTAATTCAGGGTCAACACGTAAACAAAATTTATGTTTTGGGGGTTCCGTAGATGATTTTTCATTGGTCTTTTCTGAATGACATTTTCATTGGCCTTAGAAACAAATGTTTCAATAAATCTGAAGGTTCATATTCAAAATACTATAGAGTTGTACATTTCCATCCTGTGGAATCAAGTGGTCTCTAAGCAACTGCTTGAAAAGAAAATGGGGGTGTGTGGAGGGGCTTAAATGAACATGAACATATATACGTAAAGAATGCTCAATTTACGACACCCATATATAGGTCAACTTAGGAGAAGTACTTATCCAATAATGAAGTTCCTGTTAAAAAAATGTCCTACAAAAATAATTTATTCCCAAAAGCTGTGATAGCACTTCTGAAGAATTCAAAGGATCTAAACTAAAGAACATAGTCACAACAAAGTCACAAAAGGAACCCCTCAAAGAAAATAAAATCAGCAAAAGAGATAAAGTCTAGCTATCTTAGCTTTCATGGAAACTAGGGAATTTGCAGAGGACTTTCTCTGACTCCATTCAACAGGCATGCAGTGTCTATTTCACTCAATCAAATGCTTAGAAATCCATTCAAGGAGGAAGCAAAGCACACAGACTACAAAAACAACTATAGGTACAAGGAAGAGCTTTCTTTCAGAGAGAGCATAGTGGGAAGGGTGTAACTAGCACCCTTTTTTCAAAATCATGTTGGAAGCTTATAACAAGTGTAGAATCAGGATGATAAGGAGGGCATTCGATTCATATGGCTGACTTGGAAACACAGGGCAAAGAAACATGCAAAATCAACTAGGTCACACCTTTCTCAGCTGCGGTCACAGAACTTCTCTCCACCCTTTAATTTAGCAAAAACCCCACAAATTTTAAAAGAGAATGATGAAGCCTTCACAATGAAGAAATCATTCTGTTTAATGATTGACCCTTTTCAGACAATCATTTGAGATGCAAACAGTTGTAAATGTGTAAAAGGAGCATTTGACAGAGGTTTCCAAGTTCTTCAGTTTTCTGAAGCTAAGGATTATGGCAGAGCCTAGAGACATACACACACACACACATACACACACACACACACACACATACATACACACACTTTCTTCAGTTCTGAGCTTCCCCAATGAGAAATTCAACAAAAGAATTCAGTTTTATAAGGGGCACAGTGCAGAAAGAATATTGACCTTAAAATGCCTTGGACAAGAGTCATCAGAAGGAAAATAAATCTAACACAGAGTTTTTAGCCTGCCAGTAATAAATAGTCTTTTCTCTGGCAATGTAGATACACCTGAGCTGTCAGGCCCCTAGAAAAATACCACCTCAGTCACTGTCAAGCTGTGTTATTTCAAATGATTGTGAGTTTAGTTGGTTGAAGTTTCAGAAAAGTTAATTTCCTCTACAGGAAAGCACAGGAGGCTCTTGTTAGTCATGAACTAATTACTCCCTGACAAAAAAAATGTACATTATTTACCAATGATAGTCATAAATACGCAAAAGATATATTTTATTTTGAGAGGAGAAACATCTCTTTGTCTCTAGTTTGAATCTTGCAATTTCTTTGCAAATGTATGATTTTTAATAGGCAAAATGCAATCTTTTTTCTGCTAATATATCAACCATCTAATGAAACATTTAAATATATTACTTACAGACGGTTACAGTGGGGTTTTCCACTGTAACACATTCCAATGCAGTACTTTATTTTTCTAATGTACTCTAGAAATTCACAAAACTGTGAATCATTTAAGCATGTGTTATAATATAAAGTGTCCTAGCTGCTTCATCATTAATAAACCAGCAGAGGCTCCCATGGAGTATGGTTTTTCTGTGGGAGACTTCAGTAAGGGTTCAAAATTAACTACATACCATACGTTTTGTAGAATCACGCAAAAGAAAATACACCCAAAAAATTCAGCTAGGAATCGTATCCTAGTTCCTCAATTTCCAGAGTTCCTTTCTGCAATTCAATCTTCAACCACAGACAACCAAGACAGATTTCACAGACTTCTCTTGAACCATGTTATTTCTCCCATAGTTTGCATTTCTCAAGCATTGGAAAGCCTCATATGTTTTAGAAGGCTAACTGTTTAAATTAAAATGGGAACTGTTCCTAAATCTGTTCATTTCAATACATGCTATTCTTAGAGTATTTTAGCTGACCTTAAGAATCTTTCACCACCCTGCTTTAAGTAGATGCAGCAGGATACCATAAATCATACAATAGCATAAAACTCCAGCATTCGCTGTAAGTTAGAACTATGATTTTCTTCATACTTCTTAGTCGGAAGAATTTTTACAATTGATTTCATGATAATTGAATTTGAAAAGCAAATGCAATTTAATTGAATTTAAAATGCTGCACTTACTGGAATACTTTATTCGTCACAAGGTCTAGGGGTTTAGAATTGACTAATAGACAGTGATGATGATAAATCAATGCAGCAGAGTTAATTTCTTAGAGTTGAATTGGATTTAGTCACTCAACCCTCAGAATAATGGAATTGCATGGCCAAATTCCCCTGCTTCTCAGAGAATTTAGGGATAAGGGACCTCAGCTAATTTTTTTTTTTTGAGACTGAGAGACTTTCTAAAGGTGTTGAAAAACTAAACCTGTTTAAGACATAGCAGTTTAATTCATCATCTTCCTTTTCCCTTGAAATTTCAATTAAAATCACAGTTTGTAATGTTTCACACACAGAATTAATTTCCTCTGTTGGACAGTCTAAAAGTATATGTGACCAGTTAGTGCATGAACTTCTAGAGAGAAGTTGTAACAATAAACTAGCTACTTCCCTAAAAAAATTCCCACGAATTCCCAAGGTAAAAGTAGTTCAAACCCTTCAAAAACCAAGAAAAACATTTTTTTGACACTAGTAATATTTTTATTTTGGTCTTGTGTGTAGTTTCTATTAGTGAATCAAAAAATAATATTATGTATCTTGCCTCACTAACAGTTGAAAATAAATTATAATTGAGCCTTAATATTTCATAATGATGTTTCTTAAATTCCCTGTGTGCAGAAATGTATATGCCTGTTTTACATTCCAAGTTTACATTTTTCTGTCTAATTAGAACAATGAATCCTAGCAGTCATTCACTGTCAGAGCTACTTTTGTTATGCTTTGCCTATTTCTATTTATATTGGTTAAAGACTTTCCTAATAGAACTCTGGCCAATACAAAATTATCCCTTCCTCCAAACCCCTTCAGCACTAACCCCAATCTACATGACCTTTGGCTAGCCAGAACAGCAGATGAGCATGTGGAAAATTTGGCCAAGTATGATTCAGCGGTACTCTTTTGGGGGGTTACTTATTTAAAAAGTGAAACACAAGTGTGTATAATATTCTCCTTCTGTGGACAGCTACAAGAGCCATGGTAGACCATGTTACCAGGGCCATGGTAGATGAGATGTGAACATCTGCTTTACCTGAAGAGCAGTCCACATGGGTGTTTTGATCATTTAAGGTCTCTACTCAAACCTCCACTGTGTGAAATGCATTTTATGCAGCCACCTGCACCCAGTGGGAATCATTTCTGTGTTACAAGAACTGCAATGTGGCAGGTCTTCAAGTCACCATATATTAAATTATATGGGAGGTTTGTATGATACGTTTGTTTAGTAGACACAAACTTAACTACAATGGATTTGTTAGTGATGATATAGTTTTGCCTTTTTGTAAGCATGCCTAAAACTTCCTATTAAAACTTTTCAGGAGTGCACTTCTTAATGTACTTTATAAATTAATAGAGCCAGAAACATTTCTACATTATAATGGGAAATGAATCTGTGCCATAATCCCAAAACTCAATTTTGCTGGTCAGTGTTTCCTTCTCTTATCTTAATTTAAAGTACTGTGATAAAAAAATGTAAATAATCAAGCACATGTACCAAACACCCTTTAACCTCAGAAGCTACCAGGCAAAATTCTACATCATTTGTATTTCTGTTTTTTCATCCCTAGGCTTTATACTGGAAACTGCAGTCCTTCACATTTGACAGGCAGATTATAAAGATGACTGTCTTTCTCCAGCACTTTTTAAATGCCTTCAGTTATGATTTAATTACCTTTATTCCTCCTCTTCTCTTCGGGTTCATAACCTAGAACAGCAGCCTTCGTAATCAATGCTTTAGAATAAGCCATCCTCTTCCATTATGGGAAATTCTTATAAATGCACCAGTGTTAGCATACTCTTGAGCACTAGTTTGCAAGAAAATGCTCCAACAGGTACAAGAAATTAATATGACTTCATATCCCATTAAGAAACATGAAGCTCAAATATCATATTTCACCCATTTGTGTTCAGGAAATGAGAAGCATCAGTGCATCGCGCCCATGTGTAATTGTGCACAGCATCCATTATAATTCCCCCACAGACAAATCTTAATAAAACACACACCATCACTCAAGAGTTGCCATGTCACCTGTCCATGATGTTTCTAGAGTTCAACTAGCCTTGCCACATTACTTTCCTGCTGCCAAGAATATTTAATTCCAGCTCAATAGTTACTTGGGAGGGAGGGGAGGAATAATAGTTTACAAATAATCACTTACTAAAAACACCTAATGTGGTTGAAGTTCTTTCCTTCTAGGCTGTGTAGAAAAAATTCCTTTTAAAATAGAGTAGATTACATATAATAGGCTTTTTTCTGCCTTTTTGTGTCCATCAGCCAAAGAGGGATTGCAGCTTGTTGAAGTAGGCTGGTTAATGTTCTCCTGTCATTAAAAGAAGCATAACAGTATGATTGCACATTTGGAAAAAAAACACAGGCATCTCTGCTATCATTTTCAAAGTGGAAGCTCCGTAATTGCTAGATTCCACCACTATTACAGCTACTAACAATGAAAATTTGTTTAAGTTGCATATGTGGATGAATTCATCCAACATCAAGTTTCAATAATTCATGATGCAGTACCTGCTACTAATACAGAACCACTTCAACTGCTCAAAAGAGCCTTTCAGATTCTAGGAAAGATGTGAAACATTTTGAAAATTTTATTCCTTGGCAAGAATAAATTTTCACCTCAGTCAGGACTGACAGCTGTAATTCTTTTTCCTCAAAGGCAGAAGCAGTAGCACAGTCTCCCTGCAGCAAGGATGAAGTGAAATGGACATTAGCACATTTTGTAAGAAATTTTGCGTGGGAATCTATGATTTTGCCCTTTTGTCTGTACTGGTTCCAGCCAGGAGAGGGTTAATTTTTTGCAGTAGCTGGGATCAGGACCCTAATGTTATTCCATACCACCTCATGTCATTGCCAGGGGTGGCAGAAAACTATTCTCTCCCTTCTAAGAAGAGTGTTCTGTTGTAACCACTGAGCCAGCTGGTCAGCCAGAGGGCCCCAAGGTGGCAGAGACCAGCTGGTGGAAAAACTCAGGCATTTGAAAATACCTTCTTTACCTGTAGAGAAAAGCCTCTCCCACAATTCCTTGTGAATGGAATGTAACCTTACCCCCAGACTCTGGCTGATGGAAGCCTATACCTGTGCAGCTGCACACCTGGCCTGGTCTCCTGCTCCGCCCCTTCCCTCTGCTCACTGGTTCCCCT
>VZTI01004803.1:4815756-4838518 GCA_013397865.1 Struthidea cinerea
GGGCTGAAAGGGGAATCTGCTAGCAGCTATCCTGCACCCGAATTGTCCCTCTCCAGAGATAATTTGGGGTACAAAGCAGTTCTCTCCAGTTGCCCCAATAACCCATCACCGCACCCTTGTAACCTATTTAGCCAAGGATAATTTAATAGTGTTCCTTCTGGTCAAAAATTGGGGCAGAGTGGGGGAGACATCCAATATTGTTCTTTGTCCTCGGATCCCAGAATGCACTGAGCATTTTTGCATGTGAATCACTGTCTCTTGTACACTTTTGTTATGAATATTGCTGTTGTTACTGTTTGTTTTCTTATCTCATTGTTGTTTCCAGTAAATTTTTCTTATCTCAACTTGTGTTCTTCATGGTTTTTTCCTCCAATTCTCTCCTCCATCCCACCACAGCAGGAAGGGGAAGCAGTGTGGGAGAGTGTTTGTGGTAGCACTGAGCTGGGGAATACCATTAAACCACAGCTGTGAGAGGATCAAATCCTGGAGGAGCTGGTCATGCTTGGTGCTCTCGGCAGCAAAGGTGATAACAAGCAGTAGTCAACATGATCTGAAAGCTCAAGATAATCATCAGCTGTGTCAAAGTTTGTCAGGTCTGACACTTCTCTTATCAAGCGTGAAGCATACAAGCACATTTGTCATGGAATACACAGATGAGCTTATTCATACTGATGAACTCATAAAGGTACAAGCTGTATGCATCAGCAATAATAAATGCACCACCATAATAAAATTCTTAGTACTGCCAGGGCAACATAATGATGATGCAATATGCAAATACATTATAATTATATTAAATTATCCTTCCTTACATTTTTGTTGCTTTTCACAGAAAACATTAAAGAGAAAGAAAATGTAACAGGGTATATATTTTTCATTGAATAACTTTAAAATTTCTTTTCGTCAGTGTATAATCATGCGATATATAGCAAGACCAAATATCATGGAATACTAATATGACTTTCATGTATTCACTAGGTTTTATTGCTTTTCTATATTTAAACTAATTTTTAGTTGTGATGAGACACATACATTCTTCTGCTCATCCTTGTCTACTGTAGTTTCACAGTGGAACTGTTACTGATATATTCAACATTAAAAAATTAGCAATATCTGATATTTGACTTCTTTTGCTTGATCTCAAATTTGTTAAATGTTTATTTAATCTATTGAATATACAACTATTCAACGTTGTTCATTTTTCTTTAAAAAAATTCTAAACCTTGCCACTTTTCCTTAAAAAAATAGGTAAGATGAACTGTTCATTTATTTTTCTACATTTACAGAAAAGTCCAGATTCTGCAGTATATATACACAAAGACAGTACAATTCACAAGTGAAGTCCTGTTAAATAGCAATTATTTTAGTACAAATGTATTATCAAAACTAATTTTGGCAGATGCCAATAAACATGCACCCTTTGTTAAATAATATTTTTGAGAACAGTAGCTTACAAACTCAGATGAAGATTGAGGTGATTTCTAAACACAACTTTTCCATATTGTGAAGAAAGACTGGCCACAGCCAGAGGAAAAAAAAACATCATTTGAACAATGCTCAGTAGGAGCAATTGCATTGTATTGAAGACAAACCTTATTAAAAGCCCCAGTTCAGTCACTACCCCACCACTGCTAAGCTGTGTGCCTCAGTTTTTCATCTCAGTGCTCATTTAAGGATTAGAAACAGTTTTCATAGGACTTTTTTCATTTCTTCATATTCAAAAATATTTAATTTATTTTGGTTTCCTACATGCCTATCTGGGTTCTTCATGGACCATAATTTCAATTATACACTACGTAGACATTAAAGATCAAAACCATGACTTGGAACGTCCTGGGGGCACAGTTATAACACAGATAATGTACCTGATATTGTTTGAAGTTTTTGTCACCTTTTTTCTAACAATGAACACTGGAAATGTTTATAATTATCACATGGTCATTCAGCAACACTTTTTCTTAGCAAGAGAGAAGAAAATGCATCTACTTTTTTTGCTTGTCTTTTCTTGCCTTTTTTTTTATTTTAATGGTTTAGGTCTTAAATTGACAGGTACTAGTAAACAACACAACTTTAAGCTGGTAGTTTGTTGTTCACCATTTCAGGTGACTTTTCTGAAGTTTTGAGTGATGGGATTTTTTTTTACCATTTCATCAGTCAACGCAGCAGTCCAGATAAATTACTCAAATACCAAATACGCAAACAAATTTAGTTATCAGCTGCCCACTCTCAAAACTGAAGCTTTTAGTAACCATATCGCATGTGAAATCTTAAACAGTCAAGAATATTGTAAATTATTTTCCCTTTCATTCAGAAGTAGAATTTCAGTTCTCTTTCAAATACAAGGGCCAAAAAAAATTGTCACTACTGGTTTGCGTTTCGCTTTTTCTTTTAGACTTATGAGGCTTTTGCTAGTCATGGAAACAATGCCATAATACTTTAGCCAAAATGGAATTTAATGTTATATAGTTCAAGAATTTCAGTCCAATAATGTTATTTCATGTTTTTAAAATTATACACACCTCAACACTAGAAATGTCAACAACTTTGCTATACAGAAGACAACTCTGGATACACTGTCAGAAAATGCTTATTTTACTCCGTTTTCAAAAAAAAAAGTATTTCAAGATCATAATGTCTGTCTTTCCATCTTCAGCTCAGAACTTCATCTTACTCAATTTTTTATCCCATCTCGCTAATTCGAAGGCAGAATATATTCTCAAAAACAATTATGTTCCTACAAGTTATCATGAAAATTCTATGAATAGGAAGGAAGATGATCAAATTAATGCTTTTACATTGAAAAAGACTGATAGAACCCTGATACTACACGCAACTGTTTACCATCAGCTGCCTAGTCAAGTAGTGTGAACCCAGTTGCTGGTCATTTAACATGTACATAAGTCAATATTAACTCTCTTATTATACCTCTTGTCCACAAATATTAGTATTACAGCAGTAAGGATGGAAAGTATTCAGATCTATAAAAAGAGGCCATCATCAGTTGTACTGTTCTTCAAACAAACTTGTTCAGTGCTTAGTCCTATACTTAAAAAAAAAAACCCAACCTAATATTTAACTTTCTCTGTCAGAACTGTAGATTTAATATAATATAAAAAAAAGTCATTTGCTGATACCTTGATATTTTTATGTTACAGCCAACTGAGAGTTTGCTGATAAAGCTGAAAGTGTCAGTTACTCTGCAATGGCTTAAGGTAATAAATGTGGTACATTATACTGGATGTAGAAGGTGATTGATAATTACTTGCCATCATGTTGTGTAAGTTTCCAAATCAGTGATTTTGAATAGACACATAAGCGATCCAGCGTTCATATTCAGGTACCATGAAATCCCTGTAGCTCTCAAAGTTCAAAGACCCCAGATTTTCAATAATATTCTTATTTATTTTGCTTGGAAGTTATTTTGTAGTAGCTAGGGGAATTATATAAGTTCCAGTCTTTCTAAAAGTACTATGATACACCTGCTTCCTGAGCACCTTTGAATTTCCTATTTCATCAAACTGGTTGCAGCAACTCTCACTCCATAATAAACTCTCTCCATTACTTGATAGTAATAAAAGTAATTGATTCCATTGAGGAACATTGATGTGCAAAGAAGGGTCTGATTTTAGACATTATCCTAGTAAAATAATCCTAGAAAAAAAAGGATAGAAGTAGGGAAACAGCTACACAAGCACCAGTGCAGATAAGGGTTCCACCAATATGCCTGTCAACATTAATATTAGCCTCTTTGCTACACAAGTAATTTTCCTATAGCAATGAAGTTGGTGTTTGCAGCTATTCATGTATCTGGGGAGTACTTGCCTTCTAACCTGTGCAGTGTCAGAAAAGAAAGCCAAACTGATGGAAAACTCTAATTCTTCATAATGCCTCCCTGCATTAATTGTATTTAATAGAGACAATGAAAATTCAGTTCAAATCAATAGGAAAAGATGATGTATTTTAACATTCCCTTGGTATCAAACCAAAATAAAAGATTCTTTATATGATCAGTAAGTCAGTTATGGTCTTAATTATTTCCAAAGAATCACTGAGGTTGGAAGTGACCTCTGGAGATCATCTAGTCTTAGTTCCCTGCTCAAAACAGGATCAATTACAGGATCAACACCGCCGGTCAGTTTTCAAATATTTCTAGAGATATTGACAGACTCCACCTCCTCTCTCATCAACCTGTTCCAGTCTTTGACTACCTCCAGAATTGAAAATTTTTTTCTTAGATTAAAACAGAATTTTCTGTATTTCAATTTGTGCCTGTTGTTAAACACAGCTCTTCATATGTAATCCCACCAGCCCTGAGGGGAAGAATCACCTCCCCTGACCTGTCGGTACAAATTCATGAATATTTGAAATTCAAAGCCTTAAGTAAAATAAAGTGTTTCAGAAATGCAGTTGCAGTTTAGAAAGCAGAGTCCAGCCTGCACTGACATAGTGAAAAATTTGTTCCGTTCTTCCTTCAGTGCTTCACCTCAGTGAAGCCACACATTGCGATGTACTAGAGGTGAGCAGCCACAGCACCATTCCTGCACTCTGCCCTGGTTTGTGCCTGTCTCCACCCAGGAAACACATGGAAAAGGCCACACTAGCAAAGGAAGAGACCTAAGGCCACAAGATCAGTGCACTTCTCTTTTATCTTCATTGCAGCAGCAGTGCCACATGGTGTTACTATGCTTAGGAACCTATATTCAGCAGTGTTATCTTGACAAGAGTAGACTAAGATATGAACAGAGATGGAGACAGTTATAGTGGGTCATGATCAGCCATTACTGGTGCTGAAATGCTTGTCTCAACTCCATCATCACTTAGAGAAGATATTTTTCAACTACTTTCACAATATGGAGTTCTACCACCACAAAGAGCAAGTAAATAAAAATAAACAAAGTTATGCTATCTTCATTCCTATAACAGAGACTACTCTTTTTGTTTATAAAATTGGGAAGCATAGACAGTTCTGGTATGTGCCAAAATTGTTTATTTTTTCTTTTCATTCTGAAAGCTTTCTTATTTATATACACTGGAAAACAAATATATATAGCCATTTTTTGTTCTATGTCACATGTACTTACAGGAAATCATCAAAAGATGTATGTATAAGGTATACACAGAGCGCACAGGCTGGTGGTTCACATCTAAGTTGGTTAATTCCTACAAAACATGCATGACAATATTTATGATTTCTAATTTATAAATGTAAGTTAAGCATTGGCATTGCAGACACACAGCTTTAAATACCAGGCGATACTAGAGCTGATATGTAAGAGACCACAGGTAGTTGGATGATTGAATGACCAAAGCCAAGTCCTCCATCTTATCTTTTGCTACTTTTTGCCTCTCCCATACATCAACATATCTAGAAAGGGAAGCAGGAATATAAATTATAAGACTAGAAGAAAATTTCAAAGTTTGGTCTAGCTTTTTATCCTCTGCTAGTAGAAGTCATGTAAGAACACTGTTCAGGAAGGATCAGTGTATTCTGCCTCACATGACCATGCAAGAACCTAGACAGTTATGGGAAAACTTTTAATGGTACTTCACTTTAGTCTTTAACATTAATAGTGAAAACCATGAAAACCAAAGACTACACAAAAGAATTCAAGAAGATAAACTACATAAAGAATTAATATGGAAACTATCATTAGTAAGAAAACTCTGTTCTACACTAACATTTCTCTAAAAGTTTCAAAGTAAAAGACTATGAAAGTCATTTCAAAACAAGCCCTTCTCTGCCAGAACAAGCAAAACAAGCCTGAAACAACCTATGACAGATGCTTTGCCAGACTCAAAAATCACATTTGAACTTTAGGTGGAGAATTCTGTTTCAAGTCTGAAATCCCTCACATACTTGAGTGAGCTCTGAGACAGTGAAATGAAATCTTCTGCTTCTGTATGTATCAGGTAGGGTCATCTCTTATCTCTACCAACCACAACTCACTCTTTGAAATTCATCAAGCTTTAATTAACGGGCATTTTGTTAAATGCCTAGGATTTTCAAAATATTCCCCAGTCAGACCACATTAGGCTAACCTGGTGTGGTCAAATCTGCTCTTCCATAATATATTTCCACATACTGCACCAATCCACTTCATAGTGGTTAAGAGTGATAAACATAAAGATAGCCAAACACAAGCCCAAGCTCCTGCTGCCAGTTAATTAAGCCTCTCAACTAAGAGTGAAATATGGATGACATTTTGACCCTCACTATCAAACTTTCCTTCCTTTCTCCTTCATAAAAACAGCATTAGTCAAATATTTTTAAAATTAATAATAAGAGAGAACAGTAGTGTTTTGTAATTCCATTTTATATGCTACTAGCTCCAGCCAGCTGACTGCTATCTTGTGAGTGGGCAGCTTACAGTTCCCTAGCAACAGATTAATTGATTGCAGCTTTAAATCCACCTCCTTCAACTCATTTCTCTTATTCCTCACTTATGAGTTGATACACACGCATCTGCCAGGTAAAAGCACACAGAAATCTAAAGAACAAAGGGAGGAGGAAGGATTTCATAGCAATTTATTCAAGTGTTTTAAATTTCAGAAAAAATATGCTGCAGCATTGGAATTAAAAATTAATTTTAAAATTATTTCAGCATACTTTCAGTCATGTTCTTTTCATCCTATTCTTTAATATAGAGATCAAAAAATCTTCTCATTCACTATCATAGTAAAGAACATGGATTAATTCCAAATATATATATGAAATTTCACCCACCTGGTAGTGTCAAAAGCCATAAGGGAAAAAAGAAATTTAGATCCACGTTCTCCACTCATATAACAATAATATCTATCCTAATAATTTATTATTAAGAAAGCATAGGGAATTATTGCTCCATTTGTTTTAGAACTAGCTATCTTTTATATGTGTTATCACAGGGAAATAGGTGTGAAAAAAAGTCTCAGGTTTGTTTCCAGGCCCTAAACCCAGTGATGCAGGCTCAAAACCCCTGCTGAACTCAAATTCATAAACTTTCTAGATGCTGCAGTTTCTAACTTAAACTCTTGAAACATTTGGCAGAAACAAGCATCGGGTTGATGTTTTCAGTAAATTGCAAGGTCTTAGTGTCTTATTAAAGAAGGAGAGTGAGTGTAAATTGAGAGCAAGAAGGAATGAGTCCAGGACTTCTAGGGAAGAAAAGAGCTCTAAGGAAAGCTTTGTGGATTGCTTCTTTTATGCTGGAAGCACTGACTCTCTGCAATTTCTCTGGGAAATTGAGATTTCTTCTATTAAGAGAAACTGGAGTGAATTGGCATGTTACTAATCTCCAATAGGCAAGATCAATACATGGCCTTCTCTCAACACACGGTATTTTAATCTGAATACAGGGCACTCTACTCCCCCTTTCTAGTAGCAGAGATGCCTTCTTTTCTCATGTTGTTATTGGAAATATGCAAACCCACCTCTTCCACAAGAATGCCAGAGCCATCAAGGCCTCCTGGTTTGGGTAAAATTACGGTCTTTATCTTTCTGTTTAAAGTTGTTCAAAGTTTTTTAGTCTGCAGCAAAGCTCAGAAATTGCCCAATCCAGCATGAACAGGTATGATTTTCTGCTTAAAGAGTTCTGTAGAGCTGATCAGAAACAGGAGAGGTGAATTCTCTTGTCTTCCAGTTACTTCAATATTTAATTGAAATTTTTTTCATGTAAAATGTATAAACAGGCCTGGGAACATGGAAATCAGCTCTCTGCACTTATATCCATAGCTACCAGACTCCAAGTCAGGCACTGCATACTAAATGTCTGCTTCCCTGATCATCCGCATCACCAGAGACTGTATTTCTTTCTGAAGCACTATATCTGTAGAAAACTTAGAATTCTTTACTCTGCAAGGAAGAATACATTTTGAAATTTTGACTTAGAGTAATCTAACATTTGAATGCCTATTAGATCTGTTCTTAAAATATTAAGTTCTGAGACAGGCTGAGATGGAAGAAATTTTCAGCTTTGTAAATTTAATTTGTAAAATACACAGCAATAGTTTTAACTAACTGCAGAACTGCTCATCCAAGGCATTTATTCTGAAAATCTAGCCATCACACGTGAAAAATATTTAACTTCAGACATTTTTCCACATGTACAAAACATGAACATGACAGTTTGAAAATGCTAAGCATCTGAAGATAATTCAGTAATGTTTCCACTTACATGCAAGCAACCTACGTATAAGCCTCTGTCACCTACTTGCAACATCCTACCCCATTCTTTCCCAATTGTTATTTACTAAATAGCTAATAAATTTTTAAATTTTTTCAGTGTTATTCACTGGATGTGACATAATAGTGACTTGGATACTCATTCTCTTTTTAAGAAAGGGTATTTCCAGTGGGAAGCTGTTAGTATGATCTTGGAAGTAAACCTTGGCAACATGAATCATAACATTTTCAAGCATTTATTTTAGCATGTTGGCAGAGAAGAGACTCCTACAATCACATTGTAGCAAACAAATACATACCACAGATTAGACATGTATGAAAATAGTAACTAAATGGTCAAGAATATGTTTGATGTACGCTGCAAGTGTCTAATTTAAACATAAATTTAGACATTATAGCATTAATTAGAAAGTTACCTATATATGTTGCCTAACTTAATTTAAAAATATAGAAGACAAGTATTAAGGAGAAAGAATTGCCATACTTTACTTTCTATTTCACCCACCAACACAGAGCATTTATCTCTCAAATGATCCTTATCATAAAAGAAATTCATTTGGTTCTAAGATCAATGTTGCACACAAATCAACTCATTTTTATCACTCTCCATTATGTAAATTGAAAATGAAGAAAAATCGTATTGAAGATATAGAAAGGTTTCCTGACAGTTAGAGGCAGGATTTCTAGAATATTACGTCTTCTGCATCTTTTTCCCCAAAATCTGAGTCTTAGGTGAAATATTTACATACCATATTTTGACATTTGGAAATTTGCGGTGTATTTTCCAAAATGTTTCCTTGGCCTTGCATGGAAATTATCAACAGAATTTTTATTGACAATATTTCATAGGTGGAAAAAGGAGCTCCATGAGTTTCTGTGTGCATGCACTACATGTGATAATTACTTTTTTCCAAAAATTACCTCTCAAGTGCCAAGAATATTAACTTCTACTGCTTTATAATTGTCATATTTTTCACATTCAGCAAAGAGGAATTTGCACCTTTGCTCCACCACCACCCACCCCTGCTCCTTTAAGAGAATCCTTCCTCCTAGGTAAGTACCCTAATCACTGTGCCATTATGCTGGCCATGAACCATTACATATTCTGCCTCCCTAGCCCAATAAATTTTGTAAGTATTTTATGCAAAGCAGACCATCACCAGCTGAAGAAGTTAAGCATGACACACACAGAGATAGCCTCATTGGACAAAATTTTAGAGAACTACTCTGTACATTTTGTAGCAGAAATTGTTAATGCTTACTGATTTGAAATGCTTGCAAGCCGGCCATGTAACTATTTCAATAATTTTAAACCAAGATGCTCTGGAAAATTTCACTCATGAAATGATATTTGCCTGATTATTGTCATCTTCTGTTTCCATTTTTGTTAGAACTTTAAGCCAAATAGTCCATCTGGCATTTTCTCTCACTTGTCATTTTTTAGTTATAAAAATACAGTATATTTTAAAATTCTAGATCATCAGTTTTATTTTCTCACATAAGTACTGAACATAAGAACTCAAATACTTTTACAGAATATTTTATGAAAAAAAACCCTCTTCAACTACATCTGAGATCTGCATCTGGACTCTGTTTCAGTACCCTACTGACTGCCTGCTGACAATAATGGTCAGGGAGGAGCAGTGCACCGGGCTTGAACTTAAGTGGATGTTTCACAAAATCGTCTCTTGAAATATCCAAATAGTACAGAGGATTTAGCTATGTATCTTTCACTGGAATCAGCATGTGTATTGTGTTGTAAGAGAGAAAGAGATTTAGAAACAGATAACATGCTTAAGTTTTTCTTCATATGATCTTCAGTGTGCATTCTGCCTGCTTCAGAAAAAAATAATAATTGCAGAATGTATTCAACAGACTGGTGAGCACCTCCACAAGCACAATCAACATGAGCTGAGAGGGACTCACTTCACTTCATGAATACACTTACATTACATCTTGTGAAATTACTGAGCAGCTGTTAGACAGAAGAGAAAACATGATCAGTATTCTTTCATAGGGACTTACTGAGGACCAATCATCAAATACACATGGTAAATAGAAATGGAGTCTTGAATAGGTGATAAGCAATCAGCTACAAACAAAAGCGAGACACTGTGACCTTACATTCAGCATGAGTAGTAAATTAACATATCCGTGCAGTGTACTAGGAAATTAAGAGGACAATAAGGACAAAGTAAATGTAAAACCAGCCATAGACTACATAAATCTGAAATACCTAATCTAGTCTAATTATAGTTCCTTTTAAATTCCACATCCCAAACCTTGGCCACCTAATCTTTTCAGCAGCAACCAGCAACTCATAGTTAAGTTTACAGACTTAACCTATATGATTAAGAAAGGCATATGACATGGTGCAGTCATGAAGCAGAGTTACCTGAAGATACACAAGTGATTCAGAAAATGGGTTTAATTAACTTGTCTTTGTCCATTGTGCAGAATTGTAATCCTTCTATCACGTATAATGCCAACCCCCCAACACCTCTTCTGCCCTGCCTATCCCTCCTGAAGAGCCTGTAACCGTCTGACGGGGCACTCCAGTCACAGGACTCATCCCACCAGCTTTCAGTTATGTCAGTGATGTCAAATCTCTGGGAGTGAGCCAAAGCTTCCAGCTCCTCTTGTTTATTCCTCTTGCTGTAGGCATTAGTGTAGAACCATTTCAGGGTGTTACTTTGTAGCCATCACCCGGTGAAGCAGATTGAGGGATCCCGTTAGTGCTCATTTCCTCCAGTTTTGGCACACCATCCCATCCTTCATCACTGGAGAGCTTGGTTTTGTCCCTTCCCCCCTTCCACTGTTCAGCAATATCATATAAAATTGGAAATAGTTACCCAGAATTTATGCATTATGCATTTCCAGTCATAGATAACTGCAGATTTCCACAAAGAAATTAAATATAAAGGGAGAAAAAACTAGTGGGCATTTCTCTAGATTTCTTTATGTTCTGGACTGGTCCATAGATGCACTGACTGATCAGAGCTGCAGATTATGCAGCTGTAACGGGTGTCTGAGAGGCTTAGGGTGTTTCATACTCATGGCCTTTATGCCACACCGTACATTCTTACAGATTTGTCAGTGGAACTAGTGAGACCACTAACTCCTCTGACAAAGAGAAGAATCAGCAGGAAATCACCTAATTTGCAGTTTATTAGGAAAGTTTTATAAGACTATTTAGATCATTTAGAGACTTCATGCTGTGCATATTAAACCAAGGTAAAAAGTGAGTAGGAGGTCAAAAAATGTAATGGGAAGGAGATTCCTCTACAATGATGAGAGCTTGTCAAAGTCTTTAGTCAGATATCAGCACAGTCTAATGAAGACAACTCCATTTACTTTAAAGGACCTACACCAGCTCATACACGTGAACTTGTGTCACGCTACTATTTTTTACTTGTAATAACGTGCATCTCTTTTGTTTGTTCATACAGTTATTTTTTTCATGTTTTCTTAAGAATACGGAACAAACGCACAACAGACTTGATGCTTTTGTTCAGGATACAGGTGCCTTATTTAATGTGTGCTAAAAGGCAATATTTGTTTGCAATTGTACAGAGTGCAAAGAAAAGAAAAGAAAAGCCACAGAATATTCTGAGTTGGAAGGGACCCACAAGGATCTTCAAGTCATCCATGAAGAAATTACAAAAATTATGCTGATGTTAAGTGTAGGAGTATTACTTGCTTTCATTCTCAAGTCATGCTGTAATAATATAATTTAATACCTTTAATAGTAGTATCGTTTTAGTGATAATGGTCAACAGACAGAAATTAGACAAAGTTTACAGAGGCAGGAAGTTTCTTCTACTGGGTTAACTATGTCAGCTGCAGAAAATGAAAAGAATCAGCTCTTGAGCATGTCAGCTGTTCTCCCAGTCTTCTTAAAACGTACCACATTTCAAGCATATTGCTTCAGAATCTCATTTACTGTTGAAGTAAGCAGCCTCTTTCTTCCAGGGTCTAGAAACTAGTCCTCATATTTCACATAAATCTCAAAGTGAGAACTGAGTATCAAAATTTCTATTTTCCTTTAGTGAACCACTACAGAAAAGTACAAAATCAGAGAGGAAAAGAACGTCAATGATAATTTCCTCTGCTTTGATTTTGTTCACTCACAACTTGTTGTGCTTCACTGCTTCAATAAAGGGATGTACCACTACATGCACGTGCACATGCGTGTGTGCACACCCACAGACATTTTCACCATTTATTGTGAGAATGTACATTGCTCTCAGGCTAAATGATAAGCAGCATGTCCCTTGCCTTCACAATATAAGGGGTATAATAAGGAAAGAGCTTTTAGGATAATGAACTGTCCTGTACCAGAAAATACGGTTCATTCTTTTAGATGCATTACCTTCCATGCCAGTACCTAATGAACAAAATTGTTTGAGTGGATGGAAGTCAAATTGTAAGGATAAGAGATCTTTTTATGTGTATACCTGGGATGGAAATACTCCGTTATGGATTTTTAATCACTCTATGATCATATGACAATAATGCATCCCTGGAATAGTATTCTGGGGATGCATTAGAGTTTAAATGTTGCATCCAAAATGTGCGAATGGCTTTTTTTTTTTCCCAGTATTAAATTCCTCTTTGTCTGATTGGAAATAAATAGACTCTCAATAACTGATTTGATTTCTAAGATTTTTATCATGTAAGCTGTAATAAATTATTTGTTGTGACAGAAAGAATGTCATCTATTTCCTGTGACTCTGCTGGAAAATGCAAATGCACCATTACTTCAGCCACATTCTCTTTGCAAATCAAACACTGCACCTGATAGTTTAGAACTTTCTTCAGAGTTAGAAAAATGTTTTAAATAAGAGCTGCCTAAAACTTGTGAACCTGAATTTATAGCAACCAAAAAATAGATTCTGATTTAAAAATGCAAATATTTATGAAATTATTTTGTTCAGAGAGAAAACCTAATGTTATAAATTAAAATTTAAAAGGTTAATTCCAATATTTACATAATGAGCAACTTCGATGTTTTTCAGGCATGCTCAACAAAGTCTGCATACAGTGTTCAATTCCATCTCAAATACACAATACATTAGAAAGATCCAGTCTGCTGTTGTGAATGTAGTCCTTGGTTTGATCTGGAGTTCCCTCTAAAGCATCAGCATCATTATCAATAATAACAATTTCTCCTTTGTTCATATAAAAGCATACCACTGGAAGTTTCTGAGATTTTTGGAAGGCTATATCTATCTGAACTGCCACCTCCCCTGTTGGAACAGGAGCAGTTTTTTGGTGTATGGCCTCTATTCCCAGACTGCATGTTGCTGAAATATTCTCATTTGGTGCAAGAATAAAAGCCCATTCCATGAGCTTCAGTAATTAAGTCTTTGCTGTCATATTTGAGATAGAAATTCCAGCAGAAACATTATTGGGAACATAAATAGCAATAAAATAAACATATGAAACAAAGTTTCAGAATAAATATTCTTCAAATTAGCTTCAAAACTAAATTATAGCCTTTAATTTATCATTTTCTTCGCTCATAATGTTTCCCTCAAGTGTACTTGCTTGGCAACCTGTCAGATAATTTACATGTATCCAATGTATCCAAGAAGCAGTATTTTAATAATGTTTGTATCTGGAGGGACAGACAGTTATTGCTATGAACCAACATTTTTCATTTGGCTATTAATAGCTAAAACTAGTTCTATGTGCACATCTCACATCTCACATTGCAGTTTTACCCCAAGAAAACACCGTGATATAGAAGTATAAAACTGTGACATCCAAAGTGTGCAAATCAATCAAACAAGTTGAAAGTATCTTCAGAAAGTAAAAACAAACAAACAAACAATGAAAGATTAGCAAATAATTAAGTTTGTTATCTTACTCCTATTAATATTACTTCAGTCAAGAAAGGAATTTGAGTTTGGATTGCAGGGTAGTTTTTCCATCTCCCTTTCCTAAGGGAAAATATCCATTTTTTGAAAAAAGAATCACACTTGAAAATTTTCTATTAAAAACTACTTGCAAACCAAAAATATGTTCTTTTACAATTTCCAACTAAAATTCAGAACATTTCAAGAAAACCGGAAAATTTCTGATAAATATTTCTGTGATAAAATTTAATCACAAACCTATTGTTCTAGCAACAAGTTTTCCCAATGGATATAAGTTATAATTCAGCTATTTTTACTTCTATGAAAGATTTTTTTGAGTTCAACTAGGGCAATAACGAAAATCGCATCTGTTTATAGCGCCTGCAAAGAAAACTTACAGTACTTGGCACTACAAACTCTGAGTATAAAGACACTGAAATGAACAGTTTGATTGAAGTCTCTCATTTTTCAAAGTGCAACTATTGGAAAGCAGTAGTAGTCTTCTGACCACTAGCATGAAAATTTCATGTTATCTACTAATTTTATAGAATTCTGAAGATGCATAATCCTTCCTATTGCTACTTTTTAAAGTAATTGTGTTAAGTTTCTATCTCGCTTTTCACTGGATTGTCAGTTTTAAGATGTGGATTACTCAATGCTTGTTTCAAGTAGCTCTTCTCTTGGTTACTTTAAAGCCTGACTCCCTTCTCTTCCATCATTATTTAAAACATTTCTCATCCCCCAGCACATTCTCTGAATATATCTTATATATAATACGTCAACTCAGGGCAGTGACAGATATTTCCACAACATTCTAATGAGAGATACAAGGCTTGCCTACATATGAAAGTGAAAAGATTAAACTGCTTTGAAGTAACGCAACCTGTTCTTCATGGGTGCCTCCAGACTTCGGTGCAATTTAGTCTTTATGTATTGACTTCACATCTTGACAGTCTGCATGCAGAATTGATCCCAAGCAGGAATAGCCATAAAATGCTAAACCATGATTCTGAGAACAGTGGCACTTTGTAAAGCCCTTTTCCCAAGGGATTCGTGTCTCAGTGGTCCTCCTGTGTGGATTTTTTGATACCAGATAACAGATTAATTCACCCATTGCATTCATATCCTCACAAGAACATTACTAAGCACCTTTTTTATTTAGACACTTATTCGGCCAAAACATATAAAAAATCACTATCTTTTCAGGTACTTGATGTATTTGTCCGAAACTGCATAAGGCTAAAATTAAAGGTAAGATGTAGACACAAGCCTACACATATATATACAAATACAACCTGCTAGATTGCTCTCTTAGCAAAGCAGACAGATAATGGAAGGAACATCTCAGAACTGCATAATAAAGTAACAAAAGACTCCTTTCTTTTGGCTGCTGGACTTATTGTACAACCAGACTTTTAATTGATTTACATCTCTGTAATACAGACAAAATATTTCCTTCATCCAAATCTTGGTATGTCCCAAATATTTAGTAATTAAACTTTTCAGAGCATGGATTATTTTTCACAGCAAAAATCATAGTTTGAATCCCCACAATTTCAACAACAGCAATGTAAATATTTGATACATATAAGAAAACTTTGCATACTATAACCCCCTAAAATAAGAAGACTAAAATTTCTACTATAGGAGTGTTTAACTAAAAAAAAAAAAAAAGACAACAAAAAAAAACCAACCAAAAAAAAAACAACCAAAAAACAAAAAAAACAAACAAATGAAAAACCGAAAACAAGCAAACAAGGAAAATAACACATGGTGTGGGAATAATACATGCACAGAACTGGATTTGGAACAATTATTTATATTTAGAGCTTCATAAATCATTGACATGTGGGAAAGCATTTGATTATTTTGTATCCCCAGCCCCCAAATGGGAAGAAATAATAGAGATGACATGGATTTTAGCTGTAATTAGCTATGCATCTGTTTCTATGCAGAGTAAAAGTCTATCACTTCTGGAAAGGATCAGAAACAGCATGCAGCAGAAAGACATTACCTATTTTTGTGCTGCATAGATTGGGTTTTTAGGCTGCCAAGAGGGGTTTCACTACAGGAAGTTCTAAGAACAGAACTTAATCAGTAGGAAGAGGAAAAACTGTTAGAAATGTAGGCTTTAAGGATCACTTAAAAATGAAAAGGTGAGTTTATTATTATGTTCCAAATCCTCATCGCTTTCATCTATGGGGACAGTAGCCATTATCAACATTAGAAGCTATAACTCTTGTGGATTGAACAAGGTGGTAACCAACTATATTAACTGTGATTCTTACTTTTTATAGAATGGTTGGAATTAGGTCAATTGGGGGAGGAAGGGGCGATAATGTTCTTGCAGAACTTATTTATACTTACAGGAGGAGAGCAGTGTCCTAGAGATCAAGCACTTCCCAGTGATGGAGAGTGTATGTTTTATGTGATGGCTCACAAATGTGGACTAGACTTGAACCAGGTTACAAATTTTTGATTCAGCAGTAATTGAAAATCTGAAACTAAAACTCTGCTAGAAGCAAAATTTCTATTGATTGATTGTTTCCAGGCTGGGTAATACAGCATTTTGAAAGGACTGAAGTGTTTCCTTTTTTCCACAAGTTCTAAACTTAGAAGGCAAAAATGTATTATATATCCTGACAGCAGTAAAGGCTGTATCTAAATGGCAAGATATTTTTACTCTGCCCTGCTCCCTGTATTGCTATTTCCCCCAGCTTAAAATCAGAGGTTTATTGGTATAAAGTATCACAATTTAGACATAGTCTCATTTCATCCCACTTCTCAGCAAATTCTTTCAAAGCAACTTCATAGTAACACTAATGAAAGTCTTTTAAGCACAGTCAAAACAGGTGGGTTTGCTGGAGTATGAGCATTTGAAATTATCTGAAACAGTGTATATTAATTGTTTTGATTTCCAGACAGCAAAAATTTAGATGTGCCCAAAAAAGCTACTGTCTGAAAGCCACTAATCTGTATATTGTCCCTATGCTTAAGTAAAAATAATTTTGATAAAAACAGCCTGTATTTTCTATTATACCCTTTCTATTGATATATTATTCTAGTTAAAAAAAATATGGTTAATAGTGGAAATTAAATGTTCCATTACTTATATAGTGATAGAGCCTACTTTTGTTGCCCTCTGTGGGCTTTGATCATCAAAGTAATGACCACAATTAATTTTTGCCCAGAAGGGAAATATTTTTCTCAGTGCTGTGCTGCAAGTGCAACTTTTAAGAGTCTCTGTGGGTACAGCTTGCATATTTGATAAAGTTAGCCATAGAGGGCATGCTCTTAGCTCTATGGCTTCTCCTGTGTCAAGTGTTATTGGCATAATGTCTATCAAAAAATTTTAAATTCCTGAAGGATTAAATAGCAACAGTATAGGAGACTACCTTGTATCCTTTGCCCTCTCCTCACAGTATCTCATGATACTCCATGTCAATCCAGTTCAGAGCTAGGTTAGTGGTGCCATACATTACCATCTCTAAAAAAGAAGTTCGAGGCAAACTGCTGTTTAGATTCTCTCAGCAGGCAGCGACACTTTTAATAGGCGTGTACATCTGCTGCGCAGAGAATGAAAATATCCTTGGCTAGTTGCTTCCATGCCCATCTGTTGGGATGGCGCGCTGCCTGCTAACAGGTCGGTCACATCACTGCTACATGGCATAAATGCCAGGAGAGGGACAACTTATTTGGCCAGCCTGCTTGTCAGTAAAAGTGAACAGAGCTTCTGCAGGACATCGTTACAAATGCTAGCAGCACCCTTTTGATAACAACTCTGCAACTTGGTGTCTGCTTAATATATTTTCACATTGTAGAACCTAACCCTCAGATATTTCCACAAGTGTCTTTCACATATGTAGCAGCCAGGCCTTTGGTGAAGGTTGGCCTAATTGAGGTATGCTATGAAACATTTGCACTCTGCTTTTAGGACAAAATACTTGTAAAAACAGTAAATACTTTTTATGGCAATTCCATACCATCAACCTGTACCTAGTGGTGTAGATATTAAGTTGAACCTTCCAACCTGAAGGTCATTTACTGAAGATTTCTCTATCTTGACATTTACCAAATTACAGTTTTCCTTTCTGAATAGCAGAAACAGCTATTTTGCTATATTTCTCAAAATAGCAACATTCCTCTTTGATCTCTTATTATTAAGAAATGCTGACTTTTTTCGGAGCGTAAACACAGATGATCTTATTTTGTTGACTTCATTTGAATCAATAGTTAGATGAATAAAAAGACCTTTACTAAGAAATTTGCAGATTCTATTATGGCATCACTTTCAAATAAAGTAGAAGCAACATGAAATTTCCCATTTTCATGAAATTATTTACGGAATGGAATTATTTTATTTATAATTTATTTTATGATTTTTTTCTTTTATTGTTGAAGTTCTATCTGATACTTCCTCAAAAACCTCTAGAGCGTGTGAGCAAGCATATGGCTCCTACTAAAGATGAGATATATATTAGGAAAAGTTGAAAATTATTTTCATGAATAGGATTCTTTTCATTGAGTGGTATAAAGTAAAGTGCATAAAGTCAAAATCATCACCTAAACTTGAAAAATATATTGCTTAAAACAAACTCACGGAATTTTTCAGGACCATTATGTCATTTTTCTTCATAACAAGTATAAGGAAATATATCCAGGACTAATGCTGCAGCAGGCATTGGACTAATGTAAAGTAAGGTAATGTAATATTTATCAGTATTATGTGCATTTTTATATTACTTCTCTATCAATGTGGTTAGGTTTATGGACTCTCGTCTGTTTTTAAAAAATAATTAAAGGACAATCTAAATTCAGCACCTGAAAGCATATATCTGCATTATTAGACTCCTAAATATACAAATAAGTAATCTCATCGGATTACATACAGTGCAGAGGGAAGTAGATGAACAGATCAAATAGGTGAATGCTGCTTGAATTTAGAGGAAAACAGGAGGATAAAAAGTAGCCTGTATAGAGCTTTGTGATATCGGAAGCTCAGGGATGGAGCACAAGGTCTGGCTACATCACCTATGTGATTGATGAGTGGCTCATACTGCTGTGTCACGTACTGCGGTGGTGCTGTGAAGCATCTCCATGGAGGCTAGTCCATGGAGTGGTTTCTGTGTCAAGGGAGAAGGATTTCTGCTCATGTAAGACCCTACCTGGAGCACTGTGTCCAGCTCTGGAGCTCCCAGTGCAAGAAAAACATGGGCCTGTTAGAACAGTTCCAGAGAAGGACCACAAAAATTATTAGAGGGCTGGAATACCTCTCCTATGAAAAGCAAAGCTGAACCTGAGAGACCCACCACATCTTCTCTCTGCCTGGGGAACAGAAGACTCCTGGCAGACCAGTGTATAAAGGCAGTTTATAAGGAAGATGCAGAGAGACTTTTTACCAAGGTTTGTAGTGACAGAACAAGGGGCAATGGTTTTAAACTGAAAGTGGGTAGGTTTATGTTGGATACAAGGAAGAATTTTTTTACAATGAGGGTGTTGAGACATTGGGACAAGTTGCCCAGAGAATTTTCTCAACTCTTTCCCTTTGTAAACCCACACATTCACATTGCTTGTATCCGCAGTGTTAGCTACTTAATTTCTCCTGAATATGAACAGTCATTTGCAAAAGTATTTGTACTAAAGAAGAGTATGAGGACTGTAGTAAATGTTCAAAAAATAATTTAATACCTTAGATCTCCATCTTGATAATAAAATGTTCGGATGTCAAATAAAAAGTGAAGTGCAATACAATGTGAACAAGATACATAAAGCAAACTCAGAATCATATTTAGCTTACAGTGTACAAACGTTCAGTATGCTGAAGTCTTCTCACTGGAATTTTTCAACAGAAGTTGTTTCTTGATGGAACATTTGTTTGGGTTTGGGTTCGTGTTTTTCACAGTAACTGCTTTCTTTCTGTTTAAAAATAAATAGAAATCAAAACATGTAAACCAGTTTCTCAAGAAAGACATCGAAAGTTAAATCACAGTCCAGAACGGTGTTATGTTAACAGTGCTATTATACTGTATTTTAGATAGCTAATCAAACCCAGCTGACTCTTGGGTCAAGATCTGTAATCCAGATTCCCAACAATGGATAAGTTACATCATAGTAAATAGTACATTATACAAAAGACAAACCTAGTTGTGGAGGGATGACTCCAACAGGGAAGTGGAACAGAAAAAAAAAAATTACCATGAAACCACACCAACTTTTCAAGTACAACATTACTTTTATCAGGAAGGTTTTCATGATTTCAGACAGCATTATATAACAAAAAACTTGAACTTTTGTATAGAAACTGTAGTTGAAAATTGGAATAGGATATTTTTAGACACTTTTCTCACAGGCATACCCTTATTATTTTAATTTCCCTACTGTTCACATAAATATTTTTTTAATTAATGATTTTTTTATTAATACCATAGCCTATTTGCAAAAACATTTACTTCAACCAGTAGACAGATAAGAAGCAATTAGGAACTCTTCCTAATTGAAAAAAATGTCAGTATGGCAAGAAATGCAACTTCTCAGATGACTATGATGAGTTAAATAGAAATTTAATCTAAAACACACGCTTAGCAGGATTGTATATTCTTATATTCTATTGTAAGAAGTGTTAACATTTAAAAACCTGGTTAATTAACAGCAAATAGGTTTAGAAGGTGTCCCATGAAGACACTTTGAAGTTTTTTCAGAGCAAATTATGGAAGATAAAATAAAAAGCTTTCCTATAATTAAAAATAAAATCAGCAACAGCATCACTGATGCCAGTGCATATGAAAACTTAATAGAATATGTTTTCATAATGCTGAAGTGATAGAAATGTAATGACAATAAATTAATGGAAAAGCTTACTTCTACGTTGTTCCATTTGTTTCATAGGAAAGATATTGCTTCAGGCTTCTGTGTTATGACAGAGGTAGTAATAACAGACTGTAAGTTACATGCACAAAGTGAGTACTCTTGGATATCGCAAGTAGATGCCTATAAGGCAGTACCGGAAAAAGAGCTTGAAAATAGAGACAAGATCAAACTTTGCCAGCTATAGAAAATTAAAATGCACCAACCAAGTGAACTTTACTAAAGCTTTCATTCTTGTGTGTTTTTTGCAGTGAAAGTAACAAAGTAATGCAGGTTTTCAAATTCACCTTTGTAATTTAATTCCATAAAAGGTGAGAGGAATTTTGTTGCTAAAGGTCATAAACCACAAAGCCAAGAGTTTATACAAGTGTAGAAAATTTAGGGTTTTTAGGGGTTTTTTACCCAAAACCATAAAGCAGAGATGCACATATATTGTCATAAGTGTCTTGGGGTGACTTTATAATGTGTATCCCCTATCGCTACCCTATGCCCACCAATCTTGTCTGTGTCTTTAAACTGAGCCTGAGAAGGACAGAAAACAAAAACTTTTCAAAGCAGTTGTTTCAAGGACACGGAGATACGCTCCTCTGGTTATTCGGTACCCTTGGGTTTTTTTTCAGCTCTTTTTCTCCCAGCGAGCGCTGGAGGGTTGAATTTCGTTTTCCTAAGATTTTTGGGGTTTTTTTGTTCTTTTCTTCTCTTCTGGACTGATTCAACAACATCTGAACACATCAGGAGAATTTTCCCGGAGGCCCGGGGGGGGTGGCCCCTCGCCGATCCAGCTCTGAGGAGGAGAGAGACCGCACCTACAGAGGACCTCTGAAATCTTCTCAGGTTTTCTCTCCACAGAGAGAGAGATCTCATTATTTAGCATTATTATTCCCCACCTGTGTGTTTGTTAAATAAATAGCTTGTTATCTCTTTCACTTTCCTTTGAGGAAATTTTTTCCCGAACCTGGGGGGGGAGGGGTGGTTGTGACCTGACTTCTATCAGAGGATATTCTCCTCCAGATTTGTCCAAACTAGGACAATAAGGTAGCCTAAGCCCCTATAATTTTTATTCTATCGCCACATATATTTTAGAGTAAGGCCGTCAGTATTCACACATAAAGAATGTGACCACTATAGAATATAACAAAATGCTTACCTTTAATTATCATAGATAAGGTATTACAACTTGCCAAGTGGTTGCTTTACTCAACAGTTTCACCTGTAGTGAAAAACAGCAAACTAAGGTTGGTTTGTCTCTCTATGCTATGTATTTCTTACCCAGAAAGAATAGTCTCCTCAAAGAATCAAAATCTCACATGGTAGTTTTGGAACAGGAAAAAATATGTATTTAAGTATGGACAAGGAATCCATAAGAAACAGAGGAGTAACACAGCAATTTTAGTACATTATTGTAGCAAACTGAAGTTCCTGAAAGTCAGTGAATGGACATTTGTGTAAGAAACAAAAACCAGAGCAGAATGATGTCAAAGCAAGGGTGCCACTTCCAGCCAACAAGCTAAGATGAGCAGAAGAAAAAGAATTATTTAGCATTGTACCCATCGTCTTTTTATTCTATAGCAGCTTTCAAAATATGTATTGGAACTGGATAAAAAAAGAAAGTCAGTAAGAAGCAGCTGCTACAATATTGCTGGATTTCACTTAAAAATTTTTTCTTCAATTTATTTGTATAGAGTATTTCCATTAAAAATCAATTAATTAAAAAACCTTGTTACAACTGAAAAATCTTTTCATTCTTCTTACTGTATCCCAACCGCTGTCTTATCCAGTGAATTATTCTATTAATTAATATTAAAAATTCCTAATTTCTGGAGAAAAAATTTTAAATACAGGTTGTGCTGATAATTTCTGTTGGGGTGTCCTGGCA
>VZTI01004805.1:0-114308 GCA_013397865.1 Struthidea cinerea
CCTCCAATTTGTCCAAACTAGGATCTTTTTAAGTCACCTGGTCCAGCGCCCTGTGTAAAGAGTGGTAAATGAGAGCTGGTTGTCCATGTCCATGTCCAGGTGACTTTTTAACATCACCAGGGATGGAGACTCCACAACACCTCTGGGCAACCTGGGCCAATGTTTGGTCAGTCTCATGGGCACATTGTAGCAAAATGTGCAAAGGAACAAGTGCTCATCTGCATCACTGGAGTCTACACCCCCAAAAATGCCTTCTGGATTTCAGGAAATTGGACAGTATGTTAAGTCACCTGAGAACTTGAGATATGATAAAGGTGGGACTGTTGTTCAATTATCTCCTGTCCTAGGTGATGTAACTCCTTGGGGAAGAAGAAAGTATCCACAAGAAAAGCCAAACACAGCAGCTGTGTTGAAAATCAGCTCTGTCTGGATCTGGAGTGGAGAAGGCCATAGCCCACAGACTTGTTTGCAGAGGCCAGGTTTGCACACACACTTCCCCACAGCTGAGTTGGGGGAGGAGAGCTATTGGGTGTGTGATGGTGAAGCCTCTGCTCCGCATAAGACAGAGGGGATGAACACCCACCACTGGAGGCTATAGGCAGACACTGTGGAGATGGAATGGTGCTTTTTAAGATGCCAGTTGTCCTCCCTTACACCACCTGGCTCAATTGTAAAACTCACAACCACCCTGGGAAGGTCACATTCATACAGAACATTCATGTAAGAGGCAGCTGTCATGTCTTAGAAGGTGCCATAAACCACCCAAGACTCCCAAGTTGCCCCCCAGACTCATTCCTGAGGCCTTCCACCAGAGGGCTGGGCCTGATCCAAGTGTTGCAACAGATCCAGAGTCTGTTGCAAAAGACAGTGTAAAACTTCCCCCCACAGAAGAGATTCCTGGGCATTCCCATGTGTACCTGAACATATATTAACCCACTGAACTCTGTGTTTTGTGGGACCCCCACCACCAGAAGACCAGAAGAAGAGGACCAATGGGACACCATTGGGGTGATGACATCTTTCCACTTAATCTGTCTCTCCGTCACTCTCTTTCTCTCACCACGTCTCTCTTTTTCCTATTTCTTGCCATCTCTCTATCTCACATTTACTTCTAAATAAAGTCCACACTATTGACTTTGCCTTGTGGTCTCATTTGTACCTTAATTTGTACAGAAGCATCTCTCTAATAATTGTAATAATTAGATCATAACAACTTTTTGAAAACAGGAGAGACACTTAACACACTTGGTCTGTCTACTCCTAAGAGAAATATCTGTGAACATAGATTGGCTTTAAAACCTCAATGGTTTGGTGGCTCCAAAAATGTTACAAACAACATTTTTTCTGCATTTTAACTCTAATTCAAATAAACCTCTGCATTTTATGTGACTTAAATCTCAAGGTATCTGAAACACTAAATATTCAAAACAAACCAATAAACTGTATCCCTTGTCCTCCTGGACTGGCATCTTTCACTTAACAATGTTATGATTTTGGAGTCCAGGAATTAACCTCAGCTAAGAGAACTTTTTACATTATTGATATTTACCTAATTTGGTACTGTGAAATATGCCCCAGTCCACGACACTACTACAGTAAAATAAATTACCATAATCTCTACAGTAGTCAAAGCTTAGTGAACCATTAAAGACAAACCAGCTCAATGAACCAGGCAGCAACAACAAAATAAATGTACACTGAAAGCATGCCTAAGGCAACAACAATTTTTTTTTCTCACTCCCATCTCTACTAGTGACTTTAACAAAGGACAAAAATGTCCAATAATTTATTTGCTGGCCTTCCTGCCTGGACTTCCAAGACTTTCAGCCAAATTTTCAGCATAGCCTCTTGGTTTAACAGTCTCCACCATAAGTTCAGTCTTATGCAGAAGTACTGATTGCTTTCCATTCCATTTCACCAGATGGTATGTGCAGGACGAACGTCTTCCTCTGATAATACTATTTTTGTCCGTGGGTCCTTGTGTGCAAGCATGTATAGAAGGTGTTTGTCTACTTACCACAAAAAAGTGAGTTCCATTCAAGACATTATAATTGCAGTTCTACTGCACTGACCAGAGTGGAAGTCCCTCTTGGATAATTTCAGAAAGCTGCAGTTTACAGTTCACTGAGTTTGCAGCCTTCAATCCTAGGTCTTCTTTAGCCTGTTTAGTCCAAGTTCATCCAGTGTGTAACAGGCATGGCGTATTTGTGGCTATGATGGAAGTAATTCCCTTTTTCAAACTCTTTAATAAGTGACAGCCATCATTAAGGTCATCTAAAAATGACTGAACAAGAAGTCATTGGTCAGTATGAGAGTCCACATCATATTTTCTGTAAACTTGCTGCCATTGCCGTTAGGGACAGAAGCGCCTTCTATCTGGGGGCATCCTGTTTGAAGAACAAAAAAAAAATCCCATTCTCTTATCTGCCAACTTCATCAACAGGGATGTACTGAGTTCTTTAGTTGTGAGTGCTTTACCGTCCTTGAGAAAAATGGAATCGGATTTCACTGAGGTGTGAAAGAAAACTGACTAAACTGATGAAATATGGGTAGGGTATTATCAAAGCCTCTGAAATGATGTTGAGCTTTACCTCCATCTCTCTCATCTGTAGTTTGCATTTCCTACTAGTCACAACCAGTACCGAGGCTGGCCGTCAGTGAAGGTAGCTGGAGCACTGCTGAGCAGTAGTTGGAGATGCAGAGCAACTAAACTGCTCAGCAGAAGTCTTTGCTACTCTCTGAATTTCACTTCCCAAAGTCCCAAACTAGCCAAATGAGAAATTAATTACAGTATTTCATAATGTTACAGATGAGTTTAGGCGAACAATGAGTTCTTCCTCTCTCCTGGGATGTCTGCAAGGTGGAAGCTAGACTGGTAGACACATTTCCTATGTCTGTCCAAATCAGGCAATGAATTCAGGAGAGTTGTACCACTTCATAAAGAAAGAAAAGACAATTTATCTTTTCCAGTGTCAGAGCAAAGCTTGAAAATGCAGAGCAGGTAGTGTCCAATGGCTCCAAAATCAGATAGCAAATACAGTAATGCTGACTTTGCTATGACTTTAAAAGCTTCTTATTTTACGCTGAAAGCCAAATGTGAGAGGGAGCATAGGATGCTGCTTTTGTGATATGCTTTCATCTCCAGGGCTTCACAGATGATGCAATGGCAATTGATATGGAGATACATGACTTTTGGTGTTATTGATCACGTCTGCACTATCAGACATGATCAATAAACTAACTGGCAAATGCCTAATCCCAGCATGCATTAGGTTTTAGCAAGCAGCAGTCAGAACAATTTGGGGTCACTTTTGGTTTTGGTTTAGGAGAATTATGAGGGGTTTATTGGACTTTGTTTGTTAAACTAGTATTACCCAACAGCCATAAGAAGATAAAAATAAACTTCACAAACAAGTTATAAAAGCGTCAATTCTTTGTCTCAGTGTTCCCCATATTTTAAAGATGAAATTTTGTTTAGCCATGAGTCTCTTCTCTACATATTCTCACTTGGTTTATGACTTGAAGGACATCTGAGAACAATGTGGGGGAGTAAGACAGAGGCCAGCTGCTTGTGGCAAATAACTTAAAGCATCAAAAGTTAGAAGTAAAAATAACAATGAGGCTACTGTGTTCAAGCTATTAGCAAAAAAAGGCCAAAATTGGACTTTCACTGAAGTCAAAGCATCACTCATAAAGGCCCGCGTACAATTTGACCTAGTGTATATTTTCAGTTATTCACAAAACTTGATATAAGCACTGTCTACATTTATCAGGTACAATCATTTGCAAAAACCCCCATGTGACCTAGTACATTTCCAGAAGATAACATGGATATATCAAGCTCATATTTGAAAAAAAGAGTATTTGGCTTAATAATATTTTTCAGAATATACAAAAATGCATGTGAGCATTATTCTACCCACAGTGTCAGTATTGTTCTGCACATAGTAGCTCTCAGAAAAAGCACAGGTAGCAAAACTTCATTTCCCCAAAATGCATTTCAATATATTTTAAGTATAAAAACCTAATTTAAAATAATGTCAGCATCTTTTGCCTGTAGAATATGAGGCTCAGCATCTTTAAATTATTTAAGAGTTCCTTAGAGAGTCAGTTGTGCTTATAATGTCAGATTTGCTCAAAGAAATGGAAAGAGCAAAGCAAAGTGTTGAATAAGGACTTCCTGTGTGATTTTACCAAGTTATTTTTTACTGCCTGTAATTGAAGCAGCATTGACACCTCACACCATTTTAGCCAAAAATATACGTTGTATAACTGCAACGTGTTTTACTTGGTTGTGTTTCTTTTTTTTCTTTCTGTTTTATAAATAGAGTAGCTCTACTGAACTGCTCTTTCCCCCATGAGGATTCATTCACAACTAAATACAAGCTCTATCAAGATTCAATTGAATGTACACTTCTACAAGGGCTTACAAATTCTGTATATGTCTCCTTCTAAAAGGAAAGATATAAACTATAAAGGAAAGAGTTTACTATTACCATCTCTGACGTATTTTGTTTCCCTTATTGTGGTAGAAGGACTAGAGCTAATACTCGTAAAGCCACCTTAGCAGTTTATATTCAAACAAATGATGACTGGCAGGATTTGTACAGTGCCACATCAATGTCATAGTCTGTCATCATGAGTACATTTTCGAGATACAGCCAAAAATTTTATCCTAGTATCAGCCATAATATTAGGTTAGATGAAAATAAAGACTCTTGTTAGTGATCTCTTTTAAATTTTCACAGTGTTATCTTTTTTGCTAGGCATTTTGGAGACCTTTGGATAAACCAAGTTTGTGTAAGACGTGTTGTATTTTCCCATGCTTAGGTCCCAATTTATCTTTTTTTAAAAACATGCTTCCCAAGCACCAGTATTTTATCAGTAGACTAGATTATGGAGGTGAGAAATTATAAATTACAAAAATTAGAAGAGCGCCAGGTACATATTTTTATTCAAATACTCTTGCCACACTTTGTCTTAACTTAGATATCCCTTTCTAATTTAATGAGATCTCACAATTCCTAAAACCAAATTGAGAGCTTCATCCATATTCTGAACCTGTCTTTAATACCACCATTCAGTTGTTGCAATTAGAAATTTGGCATATAGTTAACTGCATGGATTTACTGAGGAAAGTCTGCATAGGGATGCATTCCTGTTTTCTGCAACTAGCTGCACCAACATGCTGAACAGCAGCACCTCATGTTCTCTCTGCAACTTAGATATTTCTTATGGCTCTGTAATTAAAAAAAAAAAAAAGAAACTATCAATCTGTCTTTGCTTTGAGCCTCTTTCAGTACTAATGAGGAAATTAGAGTACACAGAGAACATCTATCATAGCTAGAACAAGGAGAACAGGTCAGCCCCTACTTTACCTCAAAACACCTTGCACTGGCACACCATGTACCGTCTGTGCCTGAAACACTTTGTATTTGAACTAGAGCACAAGCTCCCTGGGGAAGCGGTGCATAACTTCATTTGATTTTGATCAGAGTGCAGTCATTATTGACTGTCTGTACACAACAAAAGGGATTGTAGCACTCATAACGTTAATATTCTGCAAAGAATTTCTCATTACCTGTACAAAAAATGCTCCTTTTAAACAACAACAACAAGACATCCTGAGTGCATTTACACAGTTCATATGACGACATTCAGTGATCATACTGTCTGACCCAAGGACAGTAGTCAGCAGCAGTCTTGGGCACCTGAGCACAGGCCTCTCTGGTTTCACTCACAGGCTGCCAGGTGACTTCCATGTTGAAACTCCCCCAGAGCCACACTTCACTGCTGCTGAAGTACAGCCATTCCTGCAGACAAGAGCTTCTCTCCAGTGTCGACCATTCTCCACTCCTCAGCACTGCTCAGAAGCTTAGCTCTGGGTCTGAGGACAGTCCTTTACAGAGTAAGCTGCAGGCAGAATATTTTTAAATGGATCTGGATATTGTGAATTACAGAGCAGCAGCAGGAGCAGGAGCAGGAGCAAAAAAATTAGATGGCAGAAATCTGTGTCATTGTTTCATGTGTTATCTTTACCATGGATAGATTTTTTCTACTAACTCTTCTCTTAACTTTGGCTAACATGTTAAGTTATCTGTGCCCAGTGAGGTGAAATACAATCAAATAATTTGTTATGAAAGGTAACATTTTTTGCTGTTTAGAGATCAGCCAACCCACATTTGCCACAGGGTCTTAGATTCAGGAGGAACTGAAGACCCAATACATGCACCACTCACTCATCTCTTGCTGTCATTCTTTGACACTAATATACAATTTGAGATTATGTTGTGTGGAACTAAATGGCTCAAGGCAGATGCTTAGCTTTTACCTTTCAATTGTACATTGAAACCTTACACCTGGAATAGCACTTTATTCACACAGAAGTTGGAAGTAGGGTAGATTTTAAATTATTCATTATTTCCTGGGAACAAAAATGCCTTACATATTCCTGAATTCAGTTGGACCACTGTTTCTTGCTTCACACTCCAACTTCCTCCTTTTCTCTCAACAAATGATTTTGTAACAGGAGAATTGGGAAGAATTATTCAGATTCTAACATTAATCTTGGGCTGTACTGTTTTGCCTTTCCTTTTTTATCCCTCCCACCTTTAATTAAGATATCTCCTCTAAGTATTGTGTCAATCTCATCTGGTACAAAATAGTGAAGCTACACTGAAAGTCACTGTTCATTTAGATAGCTATGAATTCCTTAGCCTTCATTTTAATGTCTGACTTCAGCTTCCGTAAGTTCCCTTCTCCTCCATCCCACATCAGAATGCTGGCTGTGACACCACCCCTCTTGGCATTGCAAAAAGGATGACTTCTTTGTTTAGATCACTTTCAGCATTGCTTGGACAGCAAAGGGGCCTTTGAAGTAAATTCATGGCTTCTTACAAAACCTCTCTGTATTTCAGAAAATATATTGATTATTTTGGTAGTAAGTTCAGTGACTAATTTCTCTTGAGGTTGCAGGGAAAAATCAGAGAGGAAAAAAGTTGGAGATGATAGCAGAAGAAACATTTGATTTATTCTATTTCCTTGCAAGCCTCATATTCTATTGCTATTTTTATTGTTTTTATCGATCAAAGTAGACGAATGTTCCCATTGTCATCTATTACTACACAATACAAAACAGCTTTTTCTTAGTGTACTGTCATATTTTGTATGTTTTCATTTTAACAATTGTATCAAAAAATCTTGAATGTATACTTGAGAGTTTATTCAAAGGTTGTCATAAAAGTAATGAGAAGGCATAGTAACTTTCAGTTTGAAAATGGCATTTGAAAAACATTGCATAACATATGTGGAATTCCCAAAATGTGTTTACAGAGGTCTCCATCAGCACGACTTTTGTCTCTGCCTACACCTTTGTTTAGTCGAACTAATTTTGTTTTTATATAGCAAAATATCTTGAGAGGTGCCAGAGCATTTTTTTTTTCATAATGAGGAGAGCTAAAAAGTATTGAATATATAGGAAAATCCAACACATAACAACTGCACATTTTGGATGCCAGCCAATTTTTAACTCAGTTTTTAATCTGGAATAGAAATATGTAATCTCCCGGTGGTAGCTTTAAGATATGACTTTACAAGATATACTCCAATGACCTCATACCACAGCTCAAAGTTTAATGAAAATTATTTCCCATATTCAAATGAATCTATTTCTAAACTGTGCACAAAAGTCAGAAGATTCCAAATAATCTCTCTGAGCTTCACCACAGGATGAATTAGAAATAATTTAATGTGCAATATGCATTAAGAATCACAATCTTTAGCAAAGAGCACCACATACTGATTTCACAGATTGCAGAGCATGTAACACAGAAAAAAAGGAGAGGGGAAGGCAATGCATCTCTGTACACAAACACTCCACTCCCTGTTTGAACAAAACGGTGTGCATAAACATGCATAAGGACTATGCGCCTGTGACTTGATAATTTCAGCATCTCCAAGCACTTGGCATAAGTTTTATTCAGCATGCCTGCAAAAAACTTGTGATTTTGAAATAGATGAAGAAAACCACGTTAAATTGTGTAGTTTTACTCTCCTTATCTAAAAGCATTTTAAACCGTTGGTTTTTTTGTAAAGGAACCTTCTTCCCAAGAATATACCAGTGAAAAAATTCTTCCCCAAAATCCCACATTGTGTCTTTGGTTTTGTTTTCTAGCAGAATTTCTGTTATCTTGTCCATAAGATTACGTACCTTGCAGAATACATACATACATACATATAAATAAATAAATAAATAAATAAATAAATATATATATATGTATAATAAAATAATGTCCCTCAAGGTCATCCAGTTCTTTCTATGTACCCTGATACAGCTATCTTTAACTTTATTTAAAAATCTAGCAAGACCATTTCCAAAATTTGTTTTTGATGGACTCTATTCAGATTTTACAATCTGGACTGAAAAAAAACTCTTGAAAAATTGTTACTTATTCTGCAGAAAACTCCTGATTCAAATATTGATCCATTATGTCTAACCTAGATAATCATTATTCTTTTCATGCTATAGTGTTTTTACCAATACCCAGATTGCAGATTGGGCATTATTGCAGTTTCTTCACCTACAATTTTGTAAAAGATCAGTAAGGTAAAATTAGAGTCCTCTGTGACAATATATCTTTTCTGAAGAGGATAGTTTTCATAAAAACAATCTGATACCGTAAGTTCTATTTCACATATAACATGTCTGGAAATATTAATACAATTTTTTCCTCTAAGCCTTTCTACATTCCTGTCATGACAGAAATTAGCTGAAGAGTCTTCATCATAAAGTGCTATTTGTCAAGCTCAGAGAAAAGAATATGGAACAGGTCTCAGTAGTATGAAAGATTGTGAAGAATTAACAACGTAGAGTACATGTGAATTTTATAGTTTTTGTTATGGTGGGCTTTGGAGACTTTGTGCGATGATTTTCAAAGACATAAATGATGCTTGAAACAGATGAGGAGTATTTTCTAAGTCATCAATGACCTTAGAGGTAACTACTCAGTTTACGTAAATATTTCCTTTGATGAAGATGATTCTGTAAAAAGCAAGTAGTGCAAATACTGTGGAATATCAACAGTTCAGAGGTTTTGCTTGATTTTAGTACAATCATCTGTTCACTGAAATATTTTAAACTTGAAATGAGGATGAAACATATTTGCCAGTGCTTTTTTAAAAACACCAAAACACTATAAAACTTGGAAATAACTCAACTGTTCTAAGAGTGAGAATACAAACAAATTTTAACTGTTAATAAAACTGTTAATAAAAAGTTAACATGAAATACTGAACTATGTCACATAATATAAATGAGAATGACAAGGTACAGGATGTGGTATTCTGTGGTTATTTACACTTCTCTCATCCAATAGAGGGCAAGCTCCTTAATCTAAGTTACAGTACAGATGACACTAAATTATATTGAATCCATACCCTTTGAGGGAAATACAGTTTTCTGATTTTAAACTTTCTTTCAGGGCCACACGATACAATTTAATGATTATAATGCACATAGAAATGAAAGAAAAGTAAAAGTATTTTTCTGTCTTTGTTACCATATGATCTTCTTTTTTTTTTTCCTATTAAATATTTGGCAACTAACAATTAATTCAAGCAACTATAATTCTACATTTCTGTTGTGCTGATAAAGCATCTGTTTCTTCAGTACTGGAATCACATTCTAGAGAAGCACAAAGTTTAGGTTTTTTCCTCATAGCATTATAATTTCAGAGTTGATTTTGCCCCACCATATTTTCTTTATAATAGAAAGGTATTTTAGCACTTAATAATATCTGCTCTGTAGAATATGTCGTTGAAATTTTCAACCAGAACACAATCTGCTGAGTCTGAAAGGAAAAGAGGGAGATGCCCCTTTTTCTTCTGAGGAAACCCCTTATTTCTGTTTGTTAGAGCAATTCCTTTCATACAAAACACTAAGGAAGCTCCACTGATTTAAAATAGTTCTTTCTATTGGCTAAAGTATAACTAATTTAGTTCTTGTTTCTCAACTGAAGGCTTTTTAAACAATTTTGATTGACAATGTGGCAGATTTTTTACAAGGAATGGCTGTCTGGTGGAGACTCCCACGTTACCAATTTTTATTTTCTCTGGTATGCACCAAGAGTCCTGTTTAGAAGGTCATTGCAATCAGTGAGTTACTCACAATCTCAAAATTATTCATCTGCTTCAGGGATCTGTTGGACTGAGGCCAGAATTCCCACCACTTGCAGCAGAATCAGACTAAGGGCAGAATTTATTTCATGGTGACCTCTTAATATTTAGTGAGTATAGTGCCTTGTACAGCTGCAGCTGCAACTTTACAGAGGTCTGCAGTTTGTATGTTTCTTACCCCAGATCAGGACAATATTATCATCCAGCCTGCGTTTCTCCTGAAAGATTTCTTTTTCATGAAACCAATACAGCAAACATCTTTGGCAATAAAAGGTACTGTTGTTCAACACCTGTTTTTTCTGCAAGCATGAGATCATCTTTTTATACATGACACTTCATCAGCCTTCTGATACCAATCTAACAGTGAACACAGAATATTGATACAGTACATAATATCCATTAAAACAAATGCTTGCATCCCTCAAGTTTCTTAATAGAAAAAAAGATGAACATCTGGTGCAGCAATAGAACTTTTCATAGGCTTATCAGAGTAAACCAACATAGAATAATTTTTAATTCTGTGCTATAAGGCTTTTTATTTTTTCTCAGAATTAATTATAAACCAGGATCAGAGTATCATGACAATGCACATTTGGCTCCAAGTTTAGACTGCATGACCTGATTTGAATGTCCTCAAGAGAACTGTTAGGTGCTGAGTGTTTTGAAAACCTGAGCTTTTCATATAGGTATCTACTTTATCTACACCACTATCATCAAATACAGAATTTTCCTATTCCTTGAATTGTGACCCAGAATTACATTCCTAAAATACACCTGAATTTCCTCTGACTTTCAGGCAATGGACATTTTTGCTAGCCTAAGGGATAAGCTGTACTTATTAAGATAAAATGTATATTTGGAAATGCAAACAACACTGTTAGTATTTCAAGTAAGTTTTGTAATACAGGAATTTCTGCTGACATTAAAAGCTATACTAAATTTCTGCTTGGGTTATTTTGAGGATACCTCTACTTCTAATATGACAAAAGGTGACTTTGTTGACATCATAAATCAGAAATATGAAAGCAATAATAAAAAATGCTTCATAAAGAGTTATCAGCCTGCTATCAGTGAAGGTGTTCAGACGTGGTAAAATTTCAAGCTGAACACACTGGACAACTCCATATACTTCTAGCCAGCAGTGCTGTAAATTCGATAGTAATGGATATATAAGCTTAAACAGGACAGAGGGAAAATTTTTTTTGCGTGTCAATACAGTCCATAATAAATATTTTAGGACGGGAAAATATTACACACCTCCTCATATCCAGCCACATCTCAGAATCTTCTTTCCTTAGTTATTACCATGGAACATTTGTTCTGTGTGTTGTCCAGTCCCGTAATTTCTTTTTGTAAGTGTGGTATTTAGTTCCATTTATCCAATGAAATCTGTCAATTTAGGATCTTAGCATTTTTGAGGCACAGAGGAGCTATACTCTGCATTTCTTTTCATTAATTATTTATCTTTCTGCAGGGTGAAGTGTTTCACATGCTCCATTCTTTCCCCTCTAAAATGCATAGCGGACCTTGTGAAATATGAAGCATCTGGAAAAACAGACTTAATTGTGGGTAAGATGGTAGTCATTTTCTTGTGGAGAAGCCTGCAGGAAAGCTTAGAGAAAAGTTTTTGAAGATCATACTCCTGTTCAAAGGCAGTAGACTCAAAACTGCGATGGGCTTTTGAAGGTCTAGGATCATTCTCATCAAAAATTCTTTAAAATGTTTTTGGCAGCAAAGATTTTAGGAAAATAAAAATTGAAGTCTCTAGTTCTTCATGCAGTTTATATTTAGATCAGCATAACTCTTATAATTACAATCTAAGGAAAAAAGAAAGAATTTTTTTTCCTGGAAAATATTCCAATCCATATATCTGTTTGGAGGATTGAAACTATCAAATGTTCTTTGCTTGAGTTAAGGTAATGCCACATTTTAATTAAATGTCAAATAATGCCTTCATAATAAATACAGACAAAGTCCTGCAAGAACTTAATGGGACATACAGCAACCTAAAGATCTATTTCTGATTACAGAACCAAAGAATAGATATACATAATACATTTTAAGCCAAAGCAAAGACTCCAAGTACATACAATTTTCTCATAGAAACTACTGGGAGAAAACACACTTCCTACTATTTGCATGCCATCTTCATATTGTTCCATACTCCTGCTTCTCTCTTTGCCCCACTGCCCTCCCCCTGCCCCCGACCTCGACCTCAGTTAGTTTATAGAAGATTTGGTGCATTATAATGGAGTTGAGGCAGCAAATGAGGAAATATTTGACTCAAAGAGATGAGAGTGTGCAAGTCAAAACTAGAGAAAAAACTGCTGGGAAGAGGAATGGAATAATCTCGAAGAACATAGCTTTGAGTGTTAAACAGAAAATTTGCAGTGTCTCAGGATTATTTGGATGCAATGGAAGTGATAGGTGGACAGTGGTTTGGGCAAGGTTGGTCAATAGTCCTCATGCTGAAAACTACTTTGGCAAAACAGTTTTATATTGATAATATATGTACATTTTGCAAACCTCTTAGATTAAAAGTTATTGGTCCAAAATGCTCCTGGCTGCATATAGTTTATGTTCAATTTTCAAGTCTGATAGCAGATGCTTTCTGGTTGAAAGGTCACCATGAATAATGCACAAACTGTAACTGAAAGCAAGCAAAATGAAAAAGGATGAAGGGGACAGAATTGTTTCAAGTCTTGGGTGCTATGGCAAATCATCCCGCTCACCTCCATGGTGTACTCTGGACAGCAACCACTAGAGAGCACCTAGTTACAACGACATGAGTACCTGTGCTGAAAGGATAACACACAGTCATTAAGTAAAAAATGGGAAATATTTTTTCCATATTTCTTAGTTCTCAGGGATTTTGTGAGCTAAATAGTACTCCAAACACACTCACTAAGGAATATCTTTTAAAAAAGACAAGAAAACAATTTATTCATCACCTTATTAACAACTTCCCCAGCCAGCTGGAGCCTTTAACCAGGTGTAGATCATAGCTCTGGAAGGTCTAGGAGTCATGATTTCATTCAGGTTGCGATTAAAGCCAATTGTTTAGAAACCGTAGGTAAAAGTCTTCCCCCATTGACATCAGGGTCCCATGAAGGGTGGAGGTCAAGGAACGAATATCCAACCATCAGTGGCCACCTATAGTCTTTTACTGATTGCAGTAGCTCATCAAAATACCTGCATGGTATGGGATGTATGGCTGACCTCCGCAGAAGGCACTTAACAGGCTTGTGGGATTTTCTCTGTTACTTCCAGTACAGACAGCCAGAGTCTGGACTAGAATTAGTAAAGGTACCAGCTGGACATTTCTGCTAATTGGTTTAGACGCGTCTTAGTGTCTTACTGAGACATCAGGATGTTTAGACTCCAGCTTTTCTATTTAACTGACAATGGTGCTGGAAGGCACTTGCTGTTTCCCTGCTTTCTTGTGTGGTGAAAGGCAGCAGCAGAAAGTAACCTGACTCCTGCCTTTATTGTATAAAAATATCTGCTTGTATTTAATAACAAACAGGAGCACTTCCCATCAGTCTGCTGCATGAGTAGAAGACCATTCAGCCATATGTTTTCATAAAGTCCCGATGGAACACTTGAATCATTATTACTTCCACACACAGGATGATCATTAGCATACTTATATCAGACACAGACTTGTCTGGCAACTGAATTCTAGCTATAATTTGCAGTTTTACAGCATCTTTGTTTGTGATGCACCGAAATAGAGCATTCTGAGAAAGACAAGAGTGGTCTGCTTTTTAAGACTTACTAGTTATGCTAAACTTAGGAGATGGTTGAAGTTTAGCTGGTTTATAGAAGATAAAATTCACAAATTACTATTCTTTCATATAATTAATTAAGAAAAGTCCAGCCTAAATAACATCAGTTTTTTAATCCTCCCAGTATAAGGGCAATTTTGAGATAAAATGAAATGGAAATGAGCTAAAAATGTGATAGCAGTTGGACCAGTATCCCTAGAATCTTTAACCTGTAAGTTAAATAAAAATGGCACAAGCCCATTCAAAATTTTTTTGACGAAACACATCTGTTAAGAATACTGCTTAAGGAACTGACAGAATATATTTCAAACCTAAAGTAAATTTGCTTAGAGCATTTAAATTTTTTTAGCTCTCCTCTCCTCTGGATTCTTAATTCAGGCTTCAAATATTCAAAAATTCTTGATAAATGTTGTGCTGGTATCTATGCTACCGAAACAATCCTGAAAGGATGTTCAAATCCAGCAGCACACAGACCTGCTATGTGTGCAGGGCAGACCTGAACAGAGCAGCCATTGGGAGAACTTTTTTTCCCAAGGTGTGCTTCCTGCATGGGCAAAAATAGATCATCTTATGCCTACGGTCTTCTTGCAACAGTGGAACAACACTGTACAGCCCAGATGAGCTCCATTGCCTTAGAAACATCACTAGACATGGGTGTTACAGGAAAGGAAAAAACACTGTCTTTCTCTGCTTTGAGTGTGAATCCATCGTATCTGGGCCCTGGGAAAGTTAGATCTTACTAGATTAGATTTTACTAATTAGATCTCTAGATCTTACTCCATATTTAAATCTTTTAGCCTGGCTGCTGTGACTGCATACTGTGCTGTCTTTCTCCTGCTTCTGTTCTCCAGTACTGTGTTGCACCCCAAAAAATGCAGACATTTCCCAGCCTGCTCAGTATACTTTTGGCAGCATTATGCCTTCACAAACATAACAGGTGCAAACCTAAGTTACTCATACTGAGGGGATACTGATTAATGCACTAAGACACTTGTCTTGTGTGCATTGAGATTTTCATCCATGAAGAGGCACTACTTTGATGCGAGTAGACCAAAGTAAGAGTAAGAGCAAAAGGAGGAAAGTAAAAGAGCAGAAAATAATCCCTCTGAACAATTTGAGCTTGTTGAGATGAACACACCTGTATGTAGTCTGAATTCAAATCAAAAGAAAACAAAGTAAAACAACAAAAATATTAGTAAAAACAACAGAGCGTGAATAGATGAGCAATGATAAACAGTAGGAAGCCTAATGTTCCATAGAACTAATTTTTTTCCTACGTACAACGAAAACTGTGGAAGCCAACAAAGGAGAGACTTGGAAGGAAACTACGAAGAAAAGCATCCTCCCAGGGTCCAAACCCACATAAGTAGACACTGTACTGCACAAATCCAGAGCTGCACTGCTTTGCACCAGCCAAAGAACCATATTAAAAATGGTGATTCTGCCATGTAATTTGAACCCTGTTTAGGTATGTAGCTCACTACTCAATGGTGATCCCAGCCTGCGTGTTTTGTTCCCTTTGGGTTTCCTAGGTCTGAAAGTTCTCCGAAGAGTTGAAGGTGGGTGTTACAAAATGAGAGCCTTCAGTGAAGTACAATATGTTTACTATCAACAGCCCTTAAACAAATACAGTGTTTTGAGATTATAACATGGGGGTAAGTTCTGTTTTCCATTAACAAAATGATCCACCAAATTCATTTTTCAAATACTGAAATGAAAAACAAATATCTGAATATTAAGGTCTGAAAAGCTTGGCATTTCTATTTTTCTGTGTGTCTGACAACTAAGTTGAGGACTGTTGTTTCAAATGCTTTCAGCTATTAATTATGTTTCTAACAATATTCTGGATTAAACGCTCTGCAATGAATTTGTGGTTTGATTTCTTTTTTAGTACAATGATTACAAACTGTCAACAAGTTCCCTTTCCCCTAAAGATTATATAAATTTATAAAAACAGAGCGGAGGGGTGGAGGGTGGGGAACAAAAAAGAAAGAGAATCTATTGAAGTAGAAATAAAAAAGGAATGTTTGATATGATTAATAATGACTATATAATGGGTTTCACTGGGATATGGAAATACATTCCATGGAGAGAGCAAAATCCTGTGTGAAGGGGCTCAGAGAAGGGCAGCCTCAATCTGTGTTTCTTTCCCATATCTTTGGTGGTGTTGTCAGCAGGCCAGGCTGTAAGGACAACAAATAGTTGGCTCAGGTCACTTGGAAGTCTCCTTAGCAGTTATTGTGTGTGGTTAGAGGAGCAACTAATGGTCTTATTGTTTCATTGGCTGATGGAGAGAACAAAAAGTAGGAGGTATTCCATGTATCCAATTCTTCTGGAAAGAACACAAGTATAATTAAGAGACACTCTTGACACTTAATGAAGATGCCTCCCCACAATATCTAATTTTATTCATCTTCTATTGATTGCTTTCACCTTATTAGTTGCTTGTCCAACAGACTCTTGAACATCTGACAGCCTGTTGGATTAGACAGCCTCTAGAAATTTGCCTTTGCCTGGGACAGTAGTGGGTGTGCCAGCCTCAGGAAGCCAGAATATCTCACTTGTGTCAGGTGATCCAGTAGCACCTGTGATGCAAACAGGTTTAGGACAAAAAATTTACATTCTACTACAAAGCAAATATTTTCAGCAACGGAATAAACTTAGTTGAAACAAAAATTTAAATCTTTAGAATTCTATTTAACGATTACTGTCCTCATTAGCTGCCCTAACTTGTGAGCCTGTCTCATTAAACCTGTCTCAGATCTGCTGAGAATTCTCCAAAACCACGTAGAAGTCCTGAAGCCCGTTTTCCCCATCTCTATCAACGAAGATTGCTGTTGAAGCAGTTCAAGCAAAGGCTTGAGCAATCTGCTGCTTGTGCAGTCTGGGATGCACTGGTTCATTTAGATGCTAGTTTTGTTCCATGTTCCTTTTGATTACACAAAGTAGTCTTCCACAGTAATTTGGAGGATAGCTTTCTGGACTCCACAAATCTAACTCTGCTAAATTCAGTGAACAATTTTATTTCTTAATGAGTATAGATTGGTTGCATATTTGTTTTGCCGACCTAAAAGCATTTTATACCATTTTAGTAAACCCAATAAAAGAACCAGCAAATACATATATCCCTCAACTGAGACATAATTTGAATTTTCTATTGAGAAATTAGGACATACTGGATTTTATATAAATTCAGCAGAAGAATGCATTCCTTCACTAATACTTCATTAGACTTTGGGTAATTACCCAAAGTCAAAGGTCATAAACCCCTCATATAAATAAAATCTGTCATACTTATTTTCACAGAAACTGTAGCTGTGACATGTCTGTACTTATATACCTCCTTTCCTTAATGGGAGCTATATACCAAAAATACCCTAAGGAAAAAATCAACACTAACACAACTACTTTAAGAAGACATAACAATAGATGAACAAGTTGTTTATGACACATTTTTCTTCCATGGTTTAATATGATATATGTATCATTGGTGCTTTTTATTGTGCAGAACTTTATTAGTAAGCATTATTTCAAGTAGAGGACTGAGGAGGAAGCCAGTTAATTCCCACCAGGTGCATATGAAATTTTTATTTATTTCTAAGCAAAGCTTTTATTTTCTTCCATCTGAAGTTTTCAGTATGTGGACTTTCAGAGGAAAGGAGCCAAATTATTGTCACATTTTAGGCTCCGTCATCAATCTGTGTATGAAAGTGATTAACCCATAGTGCTTCTGTTCTAGTTTTAAATATTAATGTGTTCTTTTTGAAATGCAATCTTCTAGGCCTTTTTGTGTACAACGTCTTATAATGTTAAGAACACCTGCAAATCTGTAAGTGATGGTGTCAAGGGCTTTGGCACCAGAGACCCTATGACCACAAATGCTACATTTGAAAGATTTGTTTAATGCTTTTACTGACTAGAGGGGTTTTTTTTTAATGCAACTTTTTCACTGTTTGTGTTCTTGAAGTTGTCAAATCATACCTACAAATCCCTTTCATTCAAAAGTGTTTATACAAAGAAAAGCAAATAAATATTTTTCGATCCTTTAATCTTTCATATATTTATCAGTAAGTAGCTTGTTCCCCTCTTTCAAGCTAGGCCATTTCATTATCAATTATGTAAAACCTTGCCTTAAATAATACCATAAAGGAACTTTTAAGGGAATCAGAAGGGCTCATTAACATCTCCCATAACTAACCTTGGACTTTTTAACACAGTTCCTCCCATCCTTAGCCTCACCAACTTGAAATGCAACCAATCCTTATATCATCATTTATCTTGAAAATCTAGCTCACAACTGCACTTTCCAATTCTCTCGTCCAGAAATGTGTCAGAATAATTCACACTTGCTTCTATCACTGCCTTTGAAAATTTGTTCCATTATTCAGTAATCCTCTGCATAAAGAAATTCTGTCTGAACTGCTTATAGATTAATCCTTTCTTTTAGATCTATCTATTATCTCTGGTTTTGTGTAAAATATTATCTCAAACAGTGCCTTAGTGACAGTCTGGTTCTCTTCTTTCAGGATTTTACACGGGCCTAATTAAGGCCTCGTTCTACTAAGATCTATGCTCTCCATGTGTCTGAATTCAGATATTTTTAACTTCTTTTGCCAGCGAATGAAAGGGCCTTTTCTTTTTCATCTCTCACAGAAAAAAGAGCCAACAACAAAACCACAGTACCAGAATCAGAGACAGATACTTGTTTACAACAGTTCAGTGAAGTGAAACATAAGAAAAAGCCCTCATGTTTGACAAACCATCTTAGCATACAAGGAGTCTCCTGGCTTGGTTGCTCTTAATACAGTTATGACAAAAGGAAACTTTCAGGAGTCTTCACCTGCAACATCTGTTCTCCACTACACAGCTCTAGTGAATTGGCAGAAACGCAGGTACTTGGTTTCATCTCTGTTAGTATCAACAGGATGCTGTAAAGTTTTTTTTATGACAGGTGTTTTGTATTTCTGCAGTAATGGAAGTAGTAATTTAGTGCTCTACCCTTTTCTGAACAGTCCTCCATTTTTTTGTACCACTAGATATTTTTGTGCTGTATCCAGATGTCAAAACAATGAGCATGGGGGGTGTGCGGGGTGGAAGCAGTCAGTTAAGCACTCAGTACCAATATGGATTAATAGGTTAGCTTGATGGGCTGCCTACTTGCATAAATGTCTCTATATATTTTTCCTGCTCCCACTAAGACTTTGTTTACTCAAATAGGTTCTGCATTATATTGGTTTTGATTCATAATTACTTCATAAGCTGCTTTGAGATAAATGTACAGACCTGAAGGATCTACATAAAGACAAAGTTCCGGCAATTCTTTAAAAGCATTGGACATCAATGCTATTCTTAATCAGCTCTACTACTTCAGATTTTCCTAGGTAAAGAACATTGTCAGGAATCTCTGCTGATGCTGTCTTCTCTTTTATTACAGTACTTAAAGTTGGTACTGCACTTTAAATATATGAAACACTGACTTATGATTCTTCTATCTACAGTTATAATTTCCTTGAGAAATTTTACTTGGAGAATCTTTATGGAGAGTGTTGCATCATCTTGGGTTTGCTCTGATTTGGTAACTAATTGTATGATGTTGATTGTGATGATGTTGCTATCTATTTATAGAATACCTGAGGTAAATCACTCAAAAATTACCTTTTTTTTTAAAAAAATCCTAAATGGCAAAGATAATAGAGATCAATACTCCACAGACACATTTCTTATTGTAACCATCAATTGGGTACCATATCCACTATTTAACACTTTTGTCCTAACTTTAGATTACAAAAATATTAAACTATTTTTGTTAAGATGAAAAATTCCTATTATTTTAAAAAGAAAGAGACATCATGTTTTAATTTGGCATTATGCATTCAAAATGAATTCTTAATGATTTGTTAATTTCACTGCACTATCCGTAAACTTTTTACTTTTCCATAATGCTGAACTTCTGCTTGAGAGCTGCATCTATTGTGAAGTTTCTTGGATTGATAAAAAAAGAAAGAAACCAAGGGAAAATGCCCTTCTTCCCCCCAAAAAAACATGTCTCAAGTCTTCCCCCAAAATTTTGATTTTTCAGCGAATGTATTTTCTATTAACTCATAATAAAAAAATATCCCCTTCTTTTCTATAGCAGGATTTTTATTAATATCTTGCACCATAGGTGTATGTGTTATTATATATTAGTTTTCTTCTCCATGGTTCTCTTGCTAACACTAGTAACGGCTGGTCTTTTCACAACAGTGAGTGCAGGTTAGGGGTGAGTAAAAGTAATTTCTTGTCAGTGTAAAAGAGTCTAAAGAAGCCCACAGAGTTTTCAGTCTTTACTTTCTAACGTAAAAGCAGAAGACATGTTATTAACCCTGTTTCAGAAGAAAAAAGCCAACAAACAATGGAGGTGTAGCACGTGGAAAGAAAACAATTTTATTGCTTTCCATTACTTTTCCTTTTGTACACCTGAGAAGTTTTTCATCAAGGTTTTTCCCAATTTTAGGTTGAATATTTAGAATACAGTAGTTTAAGATTAATGCATTTTTAAGTGATAAAATCCTCATTTTTCATTTTAGAAAAGCTATTTGGAGAAAATGTTACTTAAAATTTCTACTACTGAAAAACTATTCTAAGATGTTTCTCCTCTGCTAAGAAAATCCTAGTTCTATTGAATTGACATTTCACAACAAAAGTAACAGTTTTCTATCAAGCCTCCATGTTTTGCAGAAGAGATAACTATGCTGTGTAAAACTGCTCAGTAGTTTCATACTTACAGGAAGTGGAGGAAGAAAACAAAACTGCACTGCATTCCTTTTGTAGTATTATCTCTGAATCTAAGTGTGTGGTTTTTTTTTTTTTTGACATGAACATGATTCCCTGCTGACTCATCTTTTTCAGTTAATTGTATTTTGAACATTTTCAAAACTTCCTGCATTTTAAAAACTTATTGTGCCCTGCTCATGTCTAAATAAACAGATAGATGGATAAGGTGTGGACATACACTTATATAAGCTCTCATGGGACACCTATATTTTCCTCATCCTAGTTTAATATTTTATATTTGTGCTAGACTGATGTGTTTCCTTTAATCCCTTTTTGAAGTAATATATTGTAGATCCTTTTACTCCTGCTGTGCTATTACTATGTAGTACAATTTTTCTTCTAACTTTCTGTTTTCTGTAATGATCATCCTACCCAGGTCTTCTTGCTTTCTGATTTCATATTGTCCACAATTTTTTGTGTAGTCATTGTACAGTATTGTCAAAAGATCTGTACTAGCTTGAAAAGAAACCAGTGGGAGATCGCAAGTCAGAATTAAAATTTAATAGGAAAATTAAAATAAATGCAATAGTACAAGAACACTGACAGAGTCAGGATACAACCTGACACCCTGTTAGTCGGGGTGCTGGTAGCAGTCCACATGACATGGTCCTGTTGAAGCGGTGATCTTGTAGAAGGGTCTGGTCTTCACCTGAAGGTCCAGTGGTGTAGCTCTTCTCCTCTGGAAACTCAGTAGGTAAGAGTTGCTTGTGCTGTTCCAAATCCCAGATGACAGCCAGGCAGGAATGCTTGGCTCCTCCCCCTGGGCGGAGCATCTCAAAATGGGTTGATGTAATTCTATGAGTCATGTGGTGGGTCCTTGATAGCCCATTAAACAGAGATAGCTCCCCGGAGGGAGTTATCAGGTCTAAGTCATGGTATGAGATAACAAACACTGCCCCACCTGCTTTAACAGCTTGTGAAGATGATAATAGAACACATGCTTTTGGTTGCATCTTACACTGTAACCTAGGACAAGATCATAGACTCACATTCTTAAAAAACAAAACAAAATGAAATAAACCACTCAACAAATATTTAACTTTTTGGTAATAAAGATTCTACTTTCAAGACTCCTTTTTCCCAACTTCCATTTGTCCACTATGCCCAGAGGTGTGGTAAAACCACCTACCTAGGCACAGACACAACCACATTCACACATCCCAGTAGATGCACAGTGAACTGAAGGAGATTCCAATCAAAATACAAGCATGGTGATACAATGATGAAATTTAATTTTGAATCAGGATTTCCTGAAGTTTCTGCTTGCAGACAGTATTTCCAAATTTACTGCAAGGCACTTTTTTTGTGTGTGCACTTTAAACCTAGAACTTCATGGGTTTCTGTTGTTAAAGAAATATATACCAGCTTAAGCATTCTCTTCTCTGGTAGTTATCATCATCTAGGCTGTTATCTGCTGGCCCAAACACTTTATACAGCTACTTCATGGGTCTTGAGCAGCTGTGGTCTCATTTGACTAGAGCATTTTAGGGAAGCTAAGGAAATAGAGCATTCTCCATTTTTTTCAATTATGATAGCAGAAGAATTGCACCCACAAAAGAGCAGCAATATATTTTTTTGTTTCATTAATGAGATAAGGTCTGAACTTTTTGGTGGTAAATGTACACCTGTGATATTTTCCAAATGCAGCTTTAGCATAACTACCATCTCCAGTCACAGTAGAATTCTGCTTCTGTAATCACTTTCCCCACGCAGTCCCTCAGGAGGTAAAACCCCACCCTCTCCTGGGCTGAGGTAGCTGACATGCTAAGAAGACCAAGGAAGATGCTCTCCCAGACGCTTAACTTGACACAGTCCCGTTGTTGTTTTACTTTGGTTGTTTTCCAGCTATTTTAGAATTTCCTTCTCCAAAGAAGCCTTGGTTTTTGTTGTTTCTGTACACCAGATGGAGCAAAGGTGTGAAAATCAGCATTTTGAAAAATTTATGTCAGCTTAGTTGCTATGTTGGGTGGATTCACAGAATTATAGAATCATAGAATGGTTTGGGTTGGAATGGACCTTTAAATGTCATCTACATCCAACCCTACTGCTGCAGGCAGGGACATCTATCCTACGTGAGAACATTTGTGTTCCCAATGCCCACACACTGTCAGTGTGGTGGAGCAGCCCAAAGGTTGGGTCCTGGGTGGTGCAGAGCTGTCAGCAGTCAGACTTGCAGCAAACCGAATTGTAGCATCAAAGCTGGTGAAGTCTTACAAGGAGTGGCTGAGGGAGCCAGGGCTGTTTAGTCTGGAAAAGAGTCTCATGGGGAAACTTATTGTTCTCTGCAACTGTCTGAAAGGAGGTTGTGGCAATTTGGGGGTTGGGCTCATCTTCCAGGTAACAAGGTCAAGAGGAAATGGTCTCGAGTTGCATCAGGGGAGGTTGAGATTGGATAATAAACAAAATTTCTTGATTGAAAGTTTGTCAGGCATTGGAAAAGGCTGCCCAGGGAAGTGGCTGAGGCACCATCCCTGGAGGTATTTGTATAATGTGTGGATGTAGCACTCAGTGACATGGTTTAGTGCTGGAATTGACTGTGCTTGGTTTACATTTGGACTCTATGATCTTAGAGGTCTTTTCAAACCTGAATGAGGCTATGAACTCTAAATGTTCAGTGCTGTCAGGCTGGGGCCCAACAGAGCTATTAGGAAGTACTAGTTTTCTTCCCAATGTCTTTTTTTGTTGCTTACAATTGCTTTCTATCATGAAACAAATTTTAATTAAAGGTAAATAAATGAAAATCAGAAAAATAAAAATATAATTTAAAGTATAAAATACGTTATTCTGTGCACAGCCTTCTCATACATGCAGCAGATATATTAACATTAGTATTCAGATCTGTGGAACAAAATATTATTAAAGCAACTGAAGAGTTTTTAATATTATAAATATGTATGACTTTGTAGAACAGTAAGGAAATATATTCTGCTCAAAGCTCTCCTAACGCTGAACATTTTAATAAAACTTACAGCATTTTTCTACAAGTGCTATAAATTATCCACTTTAAAATTAGATAAAAACTATTTGAGAAATAATTATGGGTATATGTTCATTAGATTAGAGTTGGAGGACTGAGAGATAAGGGCATTAGGTCAAGTCTTTCAATCTGACTCCAGATACTCACTTCCACTATAATACCTATAAGCACATTAAGGCAACAGAATCTCAGTGTTTAGAGAATTCTAATTCATTCCCACTCTCTCGCTACTAGACAGTCATTCTTAGGCAATGTGTACAAAAACACAAACACAGAATTTGAGTACGCTCATGGCATTTCTCTCTTGCCCCTTACTGCCCCCCATACTTTTTCTGCCTTGTCTTCAGGCTGCCTCCTGAAGAAAATTGGCATGCAAGACTTATCAAGCAGTTAGTAAATGTTGACTCAGACTGCAGTATTTACTTAATAATAGCATTGCTTTATCCTTGCTTTTAAGTTAATCACAAACAAACCTCCTTCAATCCTTGCCAGGAAGCCTCCCATAAGTCCATTGCAAATCATAGACATAATCTGTGTAAATAATTAATCTGCTTGAATCTTATGCCAGCAACACCTGCACCAACACTGATTACCAGATATGTAATTACATTTTGTTTGTATTTAAATAGATTTACCTCTGCTTTCTGTAGTGGAAAGTGCCTCACCTCCCCAGTGATCGAGGGCAGAATTTCTTGACCACGTGAGTGGTCACTGAGGTAAACCAAAGTGATGTCAGACCATGAGGCTGCACCTTGTTTAGTTCCCTCTGAAGTTAGAGGTCAATGTGTTGATCAACAAGGGACAAAATAAATGTCTCACAAGCTGTCTCGGTTTGAGACAAGTTTAATGGGAAATGCTCTGGAAGGAATGTGTCCTCCCCAAAAGACAGATTTCAGCACTCCCTCCCCCATCAATACGAAAGGAATTTCTTGGATGAAAGTGAAACAACTATTTATTTAATGAGTAGAGTGCTGGCAAGGCACAGGAAACAAATGAGTAACATTAGATAATAAACCACCCCGATGCAGAGAAAGCTGATGGATTTAGAGTTCCCTCTGTAGCTGGCTCGGCCCCTCCCAAGGTCCGAGGCTGAGATGCGGTATCCCTGCTGATCCATGGGTTCTGATGATCTGGTTCTCTGATCACAGCTAGGCTGAAGAGTTACAGAAGAAGGAGAAGGAGAAGGAGAAGGAGAAGGAGAAGGAGAAGGAGAAGGAGAAGGAGAAGGAGAAGGAGAAGGAGAAGGAGAAGAAGAAGGAGAAGAAGAAGAAGAAGAAGAAGAAGTAGTAGTAGTAGTAGTAGTTCTGGAGGATTTCGGTATGCAGGTATACAGGTATTGGAGAATTTCTTGCCTCAGCCAACAGGTGGGCTAAAAGCAGGAAGGTGCTCCCTCAGCTCTGCAGCGGTGAGAATGTGGGAGAGTTGTGCGTGTGTCCTTGAACACAAACTGTGCTGCAGAATTCACCTGGCTTCTCTCCCCCCTCTCCTGGACCCAGCTTAAAGCTATGGGACCCATTTCAGGGCATAAAGCAGAAGATAGGGAAATACAGTGTTATCATAAAATCACCCTAAGACCCAAGCTCAAGTAATAACAAGGAAAGAGAGGGTTGTTACTGTGTGACCATAGTGTTTTCCATTGACTCAGAAATTACCACATAAACTGACTTCTGTGGTGGGTTGACCTTGGTCAGTGCCCACCAAGCTGTACCATTACTCCTTTTCTTAGCAGTATAGGGAGGAGAAAATAAGATGGAAAAAAGCCTTGTGGGTCGAAATAAAAGCAATTTAATAAAGCAAAAGCAAAGGCCACAAGCAGAAGCAAGGGAAAACAAAATATTTATTCTCTACTTTCCATCAGCAGGGGGCCATTTCCTGGGAAGTAGATGTTGGAGGACAAACACAGTAAATAACAAATTTGTGTGCCTTCCTCCTTCCTTCTCTTAAGGTTTTTTTTTTTTTTGCTGAGCAGATATATACATCACATTGGTCCGTTTGGGCCAGCTATCCTGGCTGTATCCCCTCCAGCTCACATGGCAGTGTTAGATTAATGGCTGGACCCAATGGTGCCAGAGGTCTATTCCAACCTAAATGATTTTATGATTCTGTGATTCTGTGATTCTATACGAAGTATTCTGCTTAGTAAAACATTACTAGTTAATTTTACTCACAAGCCTATACAGCCCACTGCTTTTATACTGTCCTACTTCAGCCTTTTTTCTTCTGTTGTTCTTCCAGGCCATCTGTTCAAGACATCTTTCTTGAAAGGCAGGAGACCAACAAAGCATGTCTGCTTCTATATGGTTACAGATTTTGTCTACAGCACTTTTCTCTGAAATAAAATATTTCAAATTAGCGAAAACTAACACCATGGCTTTCACTGTTGTTTCAGACTCATATGTAATGATTTGGGGCCATCTTTTGTTTAGCCATATATTTTGTCTTTCTCAAAAGTTTGAAGATGTACTATGTAATAATGTGGTGTTTTTCCCCATTTCAGGTGATTGCAGAAATGAGTGTCTTAGCCTAAGCACTCATTACACATAATGACTTAGATGAAGCAAAGGGATAAACTGGATAACCACGAGGACTGTACACTGCCACACAGGTTTTACAGATGACCTTAACCTCCTGTGCTCTAGACAAAGGCAGACCAAAACAAGCTAATTTATAGTTATGGGATTAGAAATCTTCTGAAGCAACAACATAAACGAAACCCACTAGAACACAGGCAAACAAACACCAATCAACAATATTTTGAACCGACACTGATGAGGGATAGAACTTCATATACTTCAGCAATATTGTTAAACAAAACAAAAGTTTTGCTCTGACAAGAGAAGGTCATACATGTCTTCATAATCCTAAATAATCCAAAGAAAGAGAATCATTACCCTCTGGAGTTAACCACATACTGAATTCCGGTGTAGCAGCTCTCCTACAGTTATTTTATCAAAATGTTACCATCTAAAGTCTAAGCATTCATAAACAGCTGTCGTTAGCAAATCCTTAACATCCTCTGACAAAACAATCAAGATAAGTGTTGTGAAGAAGGATGAAACAGAAGCAGTGAGATTAGAAATATGTTGTCAAAATGGCTGTGATTAATTCTTCCAGCTGAAGAAAACGTGGCAAGGCAGGCCTTACCTTAGAATGCATAAGAAAAGATAAACCAAGGCAGCAAAAATGAAAATGGAAGCCGGTAATTCATGTGTAATTAAAAAAAAACCCCAAATTTAGAACTACATAGGAAGAAGATAAAGGACTGCATGAGACCAAAAGCATGAGAAAAGGAATGACAATATGTTCTGTTACTTTGCTTCCAGCATGCACTCATCCATGAATACTGAATACATAACAATCGATAGCTGAAAGAGAGGAAAACTGCAAACATACTAGTGATGCAAAACAACTTTCAAAGCAGTTCTAGATCAGTCTTCCTTAGAGTCTTTGGGCTACTTCATGCTTACCCATGTGGCAAGAATGAGACAGAATCAGTGGCTGTAGGTGCAAACACACTGGCTGCTGACAGCAATCAGGGATAGTTAACGGTTTCCAGACAGTACGAAATATTTAAAGCTGGTTATTGCAGTTTAGTTTTGCTTCTCAGAAACCAATGTGCTGTTACTAATGGCTACTGTTTAATACTTTGGGTCTGCTTTTCAATACCTTTGCAATCCTCTGGGGAGCATTGAGCTGAACTTTGCGAAATGCCACGAAGAATGGCTGTGTTTCTTGTACACCCCCAAATGCAGGTACCCATTCCAGCTGAAATCTATATGCTTTTCTTGTTAGTTGTGTTTGTCATGTGAGTGTCTAATATGCAAAAGTAATCAAGAAGATGTAAGTGTCACTCACATATCACCCAAGACAAATATCAAAACATACACAAAGGTAAAATTTAGATGCACTAACTTCTGATAGACTGAATTTCTATGATTCTTGGCAGCTGGGTTTCATTAAGCAGATATGAAAACTAATGTTTATTATTAATTCTGTGAACTCCCCATTGTTTTAATTTCTGGAATATTAAAGTAAAAATTAGAACACAAAAGTGAGCAGTGAAGTACATTCTTAATGAGCATGATGTAGGTAGACATAATTTTATTCCATATGCTTTACTGAGAGATTCCAAGTGACATAATCTAGAGAGAATTAAGACCAGGAAGTCCCAGCTCTAACTGAACAGAACTTGACTGTGTACTGTCTACTGCAGGAAATGAAAAAAATGCTGCAGTACTGTGTGCGGGTGTCCCTTGGGCACAGTTCAGCAGACTCACATACATGGATTTGCTGCTTGGTGCTGAACAAGGGTGTGCTGTCCAAAGTATCAGGTACCTGCTGCGCTCCTTTCTGTGTGCATCTAGTTGTCACCCCATGGGCTCCATGTATATGAATAAAGGAAAAAAAAAGTCCAGAAATTATGCATTCAGAGCCACAGAATCAGTCAGGTTGGAAGGGACTACAGTGGGTCATCTGCTCCAGTCTCCCTGCTCAAGCAGGGTCATCTTAAAGTGCATAGCATAGGATTGCATCCAGACAGTTCTTGAATATCCCCAGTGAGGGAAACTCCACAGCTTCTCTGAGCAATCTGTTCCAGTGCTTGGTCATTCTCACAGTAAAGAAGTTCCCTCTCATATTCCTGTGGAATTTCCTGTGCATCAGTTTGTGTCCGTTTCCTCCTGTCCTATTGCTTGGCACCACCAAGAAGAGCCTGACTCAATCTTCTTGGCACCACACCCCTTTAGATATCTGTACGCAATTGATGAGTTTCTCTCTCAGTTGTCTCTTCTTGGGGCTGAACGGGCCCAGCTCCCTCAGCCCTTCCTTGTAAGAGAAATGCTCCAATCCCTTAATCATCTTTATTGTCCTCACTGTCCACTCATCCAACCCATGCTTCCTGAGTTTGCCTACGAGGATGCTGAGACAGAGTCTCGAAAGCCTTGCTGAAGTCAAGAAAGACGATACCTACCGCCATACGTACTGCTCTCCCTTCATCCATCTGGGTAGTTGATTCATTGTAGAAGGCAGTCAGGTTGGCCAAACGTGACTTACCTTTAGTGAACAAATGCTGGCTGCTCCTGATCACCTTCATGTCTTTCATGTTGGTAGAAATGACCTCCAGAATGAGGTGATCAATCACCTTTCCAAGGACTGAGGTCAAGCTGATGGGAGGGTAGTTTCCTGGATCCTCTTTCTTGCCTGTTTTGAAGACTGGTGGCGGTTGCTTTCTTCCAGCCCTCAGGCACCTCTCCCAAACACCATGACCCTTCAAAGATGATTGTGAGTGGCCTGGCTATGGTGTCTGCTGGCTTTCTCAGCCCTCATGGAAGTATCCCATCAGGATCCATGGACTTCTGGATGTTGAGTTTGTTTAGGCATTTTCTGATGCAATCCTCCTTGATCAAAGGAAGGTCTTCCCCCAGCATTCATTTAGTCTGGTCTCCTGGGTCAGAGATTTCTGAGGAGTGGTCTTATCTGTAAAGTCAGATGCAAAAAAGGCATTTAATTATCCTACATTTTCTGTATTCTCTGTTACCAGGTTCCTGTCTCTGTTAACTAATGGGCCAATATTATCCTTTCTTTTTCTTTTGTTATTTGTGTATTTGTAAAAGCTCTTTTCTATTTCCTTGACATCCTTGGCCAGATTTTATTCTAGATAAGCCATGGCCTTTTTAGTCTCAACCTTACTTATTCTGTCCGCCTCTCTATATTCACTCCAAGTAGCCTGACCCATTTACATGTCCTGTGTATTTCTTGCCTGTTGTTGAGTAATGCAGGAGTTCTTTATTCATCCCCAGAGGTTTCTTGCACCCTTGACCTGATTTCTTCCTCATTGGGATGCACCATTCTTGGGCCTGGAGGAACTGAACCCTTAATGCTGTCCAACACTTTTGGACCCCTCTTCCCTGTATGTTTCCCCTTTTCCAGTCACCTGGGACTTCACCTGACTGCCATGACTTTTTAAATATCATGGAGATTGTCTTGGCTACTACATCAGCCAATTCCCTCAGGACTCTGGGATGCATCCCACTGGTTTCCATAGGCTTTCAGGCTCTTCAGGTGGTCACAAACCTGGTCTTCTCTTACAGTGGGAGGGACTTTGTTCCCCCAGTCCCAGTCCTGGCGTCCATCCACGTGAGAAGTGCGGGAAGAAAGATTGCCATTGAAAACTGAGGCAAATATATTATCAGCCTTCTCCTAAACTGTTACGGGGTCATGGTAGACAGATCATGGTCTTATACTAAAATGAAAAGCCCTGTGACTACAGCAAGAGAAGGATGAGGTCCTTCCAGATAGATTAAAAAAAAATGATAAAAAATTTCCCATTTATGTGGGTGGACTTAGAATCAGTTTCACACCTGATGAATAACCAAATATATATAAGTGTTTTTTACATAGGAAAATATCAGTCCCATTACTTTTCCCATGGGTGTCCAGGCATTCAAGCTTTACTAAAAGTTATTGTAAAAATATTTTATAAGCACTGTTTTTGCATGGGTTAATACACATCCTAACATCTTGGAATTTGATTTAAAATTTTTAAATTCTTCTATAGTTATCTGTGATTTATTAATTGTGTTTGTGCTATTAATTCCCTGTCTTTTGTGACAACTGTGGAGGTAAGTAGTAGGAAGCGGATCTTACTTTATGCTGAAATGAATCTAGAATATTCTCTCTCCCTACAAGTCTGTTTTACCTTATAAATAGGGCAATAAAATTAAAGGGACTATTCATGAAATGGTAGACCTCTGTACACTATTAGCAGTTAATGCATGGCCTCTTCCTATCACAATAAAATTAGTTACTTGAACTAACTGTGTGATGATGTAAAAATACTGATTTAAAAGAGGTATGTGCAGCCCTGCGTGTTCAGGGAGGAAATATCTAAACAAACTATCAGGAAAGAATGATAAAGACTTATTTTATGAAACTTTTTGAAGTTCATGAACTTTTTTGAAGATTACAGTGAAGGTGTCAATTTCTGCACAAGATTAATAACTCTGATTTCCATCCACTATGTCAAACATTGCATCCATTTGCAAAGTAGAAAAACAATAACTAGGGCTTTTTCGTATCTTTTATCTCACTCCATCCAAAACAAAGAAACCGTTTTCTGCCTTTCCAAACACACTCTATAGAAACACAATGAATTGGAATGGCTCTTGAGAATACTGTTGAAGTTTTTAAAAAATTTACTTTTAAATTCTTACTTAATTCATACTTAAATTCTCCTCCTTAGATGATTTTGTTTTTAATCCATGCATCTATTCTTAAAATTCATTGTTTTCAATAAATACAGCCTTTCTCTGTGTTGAATACCTGTTTTACTCCCATGACCCAGTGGGATTTATAAGCTTTTGCTGCTAATGAGGACTACAATTTTCTTTTATTATTTTTAAATGTAACAGAGCCATCTCTTTCCCAATTGTTGAATACATTCTAGAACAAAATTGCATACAGATGCAAATTCTGTAAAGATTGTTCTCACACTGGAAAGCCATGGATGATATAAAAGAAGTAGAATCCTATGTCAACCTTAAAAATGTTCCATTTTAAGTACAACCTTATAATTTATCTTATTTATTATAAAGTCTATTATTGCAGCTTTCTGGGCTGCAAGCGTTCATCACTGGCTCATATCTGATTTTTCCTCTAACAATATCCCGAAGCCCTTCCCTGCAGGACTACTCTCAATGCAGTCATCACAGAGCCTCTACTGACATTGGGAATTGCCCTCACCTAGGTGCAGGACCTTGTAATAGGCTTTGTTGAACTTTAGGAGGGTCAGAGGGTCATGTGGGCCCACTTCTCAAACATTTCAAGGTCCCTCTGGAGGGGCATCCTTTCCCTCCAACATATCAACTACACCACTGAGCTTGATGTCATCCACAAACTTCCTGAACATGCATTCACTACCATTGTCTGTGTCATTGATCACATTATATAAAAGTATTTATTGGTTCCAGTATGGACCCCTGAGGGACACCACTCCTGACTGGTTTCCACTTTAAGATATTGAGACTTAGTTTGGATGTGGCCATCCATCTAACAGTTTACCTACCAATCACAGGTCTGTCCAATTCAGAGGTAACTCTTTTGGGAGGGATCATGTCCAAGACCTAACGAAAGTCCAGGTAGATGACATCCGTAGGAGTTTAGCTGTCCACTAATGCAGTCACTCCAAGGTAGAAGGCCACTCGATTAGTCAGGCACAATTAACCTGTGGTGAAGCCAGGCTGGCTATCTCCAGTCTTTCACATGCATTGACATATCTTCCAGCAAGATCTGTTTCATAATGTTACTGGCTACAGAGGGGAGACTGATTGGTCAGTGTTTCTATCATCCTCCTTTTTACCTCTTTCAAAAATAATGTGATGGTTCCCTTGTTCAGATCACTGGGGACTTCACCTAGCTGCCCTAATAGTAACAACATCTTTGCCATGTCATATTTCAGTATTTTGAGTAACAAAAAAGAATAGTTGATCACTCAGATTGCCTGCACAACTGAGGGCAAGAAAATAAGTGTAAGGATTGGCCTCCTTTAAAAAAAACAAACACCAACCATGAGAGTAAAATCTAAACAAAACTCTAATAAATAAATAGTAATTATTTTCCAGTTAGACTTGCCATTGTACACAGTCTTAAGCAAAGCAGAGCAAATATTATTGTCAATCCAATCAGTGAAACAACAAAAATAGGTATACATACATTTTATACACATACACACATAATTTTATACACACAGAGTTGCGTACAGACACATGGACGCTCACACAGAGACATTTACACAGAGATATTTAGGCACAGATTTATTAATTTATTTCTTTGTCTATTAATTAATTAATTAATATGCCTAGGTATATAAGTATTTGCCTTAATATGCACGCATGGCTGCCTGTGAAAATTCACAGTTGGAAAACCTACAAAAATTCAGGGATATAAGTAGCAAATAATTACTGAAGTCTTACTTTTTTCTTTATAGTCCTCACTTCTGTTAATATCTCTTCTGGATTTTCCCCTCTTCACATTACCACCACAAAATCCACCTACATTTTCACTCTCCTCCTTTCATCCACTCTTTGTCCAGTTTCATGACACCTTCTTCTCCTACTTCCAGTGATGATGTGTCCTATTCACTCAAAGGAGTCTTTTCATCCTTCCCCACAGATTAAAACAGGGTGGTGCCAAGTTTTCAAGTGTTTCTTCCTATATGGGGCAAGGTTTAGAAAGTCACCATGACTCGAGTCAGACAACTGACTTCACACTTCCCCTTTGGCACAGTGCTGGCTGGGCTGGTGCTGGGAGTAAAGCCCCATCTCCTTTCAGTCGTTGTTAGCAAAGCAGAAAAAATCACTTGGTAGAAGACTTGGCTTTAGTATATGCTTTGCAGGTAACCTTTTCTCCCTGCTCAGTCTAGACCAGCCTGAAATAGCATCTTCTCCATACTCATAGTAGTATATATGTATGTATATATATATATACACATATACATATATATATATACAGTTGTATGAGAGCACCTTGGGCTTGCTACACATTATAACACACCTTGTTCACGTAGATGTGTAAAGAGAGGTGGAAATGATGAGAATCATGCACAATTTCAGCCTTTATTTGTTTGCATGTCTTTGTAGACACTCTCCAGACCAGACTGGCCATAAGAAACAACTCACTCCTCATTACACTCATATATTACTTAGCTTTTTAGGGGTGCATTTTGTATGGTTTACTGGCAATGTTTGTTTCATAAGCTGCCCCATTCTCTGTCCTAGAAATGCAAAAGAATGAAATTTTGATAGACTTTGATAGACAATAAAGTGGGTTTTCTATATGCTGCCCCTTAAGATGAAGCACCCACATGTACGCCAGCAGGGACATGAGGACTTAAATCATCTTTTCTAGGGACGGTACATGTCAAAGACGGTTAAAGGACAACTCAGAAATTTACAATTAGCAGCAAACATATTAAAATGAGATTTGTAATCTGCCCAGGTTTCTGCCATAAAGTTAATTCATTTTGGTTCATGTGATAACACTTTACAGCAACAGAAATCCCACTGTGGTTTTAAATGGAGTATGAAAGTACACACACACAGAGAAGTACAATTTAAAAGGTTAACTGGTGTATTTGCATCTGTGTGCCTTTGCATGTATGTATATGTATGTGGGCATGGAGAGACACATATTGGTAGTATAAAGACATTCCTAAAATTTCAGTGATGAAGTTGAAGTAATCCATGTTAGGTGTAAAGTAAGAGTCCAAAATACATTAAGTGTTACACTCATTCCCAAACAACAGCTTTTTCTGTCCCCTGCTACCCTAAAAGAGTCCTGAAATACATAGCATCAAATGTGTGTAAATTTTGTAGGTGGGCAATTAGTAAAGGCAGGTTCTCTGCTCTGCTAGGTCTCCTCTAAATGATTGAAAACAGTTTTGTGAATATTGAGAATAAAAATGCAACAAACAAAAAGACTGCATGCAGAAACAAAGCAAAAGTTTCAAATAATGACAGAAGTATATGTAATTCTGACACTCACACACTGTTCTAACATAACAGACCACAGAAATCAGGGAAATAGGTGTTAAATAATTGGGGGTTTAATTGCTTATGCCATTAAAAATTATTAAAAGCTATTTGACCAACTAATCACAGAGTGAACAGGATGATAAAAGGTGGAAAAGAAGTACAGAATAGTAGAAGACCGATATAAAGGTTAATACACATATATCTCAGTTATATGGATTTTGCTTGGTTACATTCTTTGTTTTGTTATTAAATTGTCTGATGTCAGCACAGTTGATGCTTCAAGAAACAGAAAAGTCTGGATGAGACAATCAAAAAAGCCCAGTATAGCACATGTATAAACTCAATAGCATAGGCAGCTGCCTCACCAAATCATACAGAGCTTTTCCTTATGGAAGTTCTGTCCCTGTCTCTTTAAAAGGTAAAGAAAAGGAGTTTTGTCATAAAAGTGTTGTTCTGCACAGAACAACAACACTAAATGCTGAAGGAGAAAACTGTTATTAGAAGTCAAGATTTTGTGTTTAAATACCTGATGTATCTCACCCCCAGCTACAACTGTCAGGGTTGATAATGACAATTGAGTCAGTTATAGACAATCCCTACAGAGAGGCAGAGTCTGTGAATTTAACCTTATGAACGTACTCACCGTGAGAAGTCAGATGTATGATATAACGGACTCAGTATTTCTGCTATCTAAGATTTCCCTAAAAATCTTTTCCAGTTCAGCTGAGGACTTGAACACCTGAAATTTATAGGTGAAAGAAATATAAATAAAGAACTACTATTTTTCTTCCCTTCCATAACTTTAAAAACAATATTAATAATTTTGCAATTTATGGAGAAGAAAAATCTGTAAAATAAAGATATTGTTAGTAGCTAGCTCTTCACTAGGTCTTCAAATTTCCAATGCTGCATATCAGACTGGAAAAAATAACTCGAGAATGTGAAAAAACAAAGAATAACTGAAGCTTTGAAGAGGTTAATTTGCAGTAAAATTATGTTTTGATTCAAACTTGTCTTTGCTGTTTTATCTAATCAATGTATCCATTACTAGTTTTGAAAACATATTCATACATTGGAGCATATTCTATAATGTGAATTTATATGTAATGTTCTTGTATAATTCTGTAGAGCAGAATATTCCTATCTGAAATATGTCATTAGGATGGTTTTTATTTTCAAGAGGGTTTTTTTTGAATAATAGCTGGTTACTTACATGTAAGAACTGAAAGCGTGAATACACACATCCCTGTGTCCATCATGATGCCCGCTAAGAAAGTATAAGGAACTAATTTGCAGGGAATTATCTGCATATATATACAGGAAGCATATAGGTGTGCAGTTATGATGCTTATTGAAAAACAGAGATACCAGTAATTCTTTTACTGACACCAAAGAAAAGAACCAAGAATACTGAAAGTCTTTTCCAGGAGACAAATAAACCAACCAACTACACAGAGATCAGGGACGTCAACTAAAAAGTAAAATTTGAAAATATTGGAGCCTGCATATCCTCTCTGGCAAAGGATCAGGATGCAAAAGCAAAAAGAAGCAATGCTCAGAAGAAATAAGCATGTTGTGAAACACATTAAGATGAATATAACAAAGCCAAGAGATGAAAGGTTTTCCTGAAAATAATTTCTTAGTGTTTAGGAATAAAAGCGGATTCAACTTTTAAACACCAGCATGAGGAATGGCCTTCGATTTGGAAAACAAACCTTGGCAAGCAAAGATATTGCATAAACCATCACTATGGCAATCTCTCTCACTTTGAAAACTAAAACAACATGAACTTCCTCCACACCTATTGAGTAAGGTAGCATGCTACTAAAGAAGATATATGGCCTGGTATCAGGCTTACATGACTTCTGCTTTGGGTATTTAGACATCTCAGACTGAGCTGTTCTGCAGAAATTAAATGAAAAGACAAATGTGGATAGGATGTTCAGCACTACAGGTGAAAGGCTGCACTTCAATTTGGCAAAATATGTTTAAATTAGGCCTTATAATAGGTTGGTTCCCCATTATTTTGTGCCATTAATTTGGTTTTAGAAAATGCTTTAAAACACCTTCACTTGTGAAATCTTTCACAGACAGCTGATTGTCTCCTGAACCGAAAATGAGGGGCAAAATGTCAAGAAGAGCAAGTATTACCTTAACCTTGTATTGCACTGATCAGAACTTGTCTCAAAGTCAGTGATTGCAGCTTGTTCAGAATAACGTGATGACTCAGTCTCTCGGAATGCTAATCTTCAAATTCGGTGCAGCAAAGGACAAGGGGATTAAAGCCACATTCAGTTGTAATGAGATCAATCATTAAAGGCAAAGCAGAGTCCATTGACATGAGATGTCTAACATGTGTAAATGCTCTTACTTTAATATTTTCATTTGGACAAGGATTTAGAATCATTGTTCTGTCATTACATTTTGCCTAATATTTTCATTTTATTCTTATTAGGTTGTTAATAAAGATTTCAGTTTTCTGCAGACACTTGCATTGTAGCTTCAATTTATACAGACAACAGGGGATTTTTTGTTTGGTTGGTTGGTTTTAACGAGAAAAGAAATCTGACTGCATAGCCTCTTCCTATTCTTCTGATTTTTTTCTTTTTGAATGTTTGAAAAGATTGTCTCATTCTGAAACTTGCTTTTTCCTGCTTTCTGTAAGAAATAGAACTAGAGCTCCCTATTCCCCTCAGAATTATTCTCGATATCTGGCCAATGCATTTACAAACTGGATTGGGCATCTGCTACTGGATGATGCTCCACTCCCCCTCCCCTCCCTCAAACTCCCAAAATACCAGGAATTTAAGAGAAGTGTGGAGCTTTGCTCCTTCAAATTTTTGTTTTGGGTAAGGTAGAAATAAGCAATCTTCAAAAGCTATTTTTTAGTGTTTCACTTTACTTTGTACAATTCACTCAGAGACAGTTATAGTGTTTCATTTCCAGAAAGGAAATTGTTAATTTATTTGGGGTGGGGAATAGCAAAGGGTACTCTACATGATTAATTAGCCTAAAGTATGTGCTAAAGGCAAACAGAGAAGGAACAGTGTCAAATTGTTCATGATTTCCATTCACTTTGTCTAGGAAGAGCAATACAGTTTGTAAATGCACAGCTTTTGACCAAGACTTACTTTATACACAAGGAACCAATTCTCACTTAAGCCACATAGCATTTTTTTTTTTCTATCACTGAAACTGGGAAACAGGCCTGTAAACATATATGAATCATGAGTAATAATTTAAAAAAACCCCATTCTATAGCAACTATCCTAAAAAATACTTACTTTCCATTTTCTTCTTATGTCCCCCTCCCATTTCTTGCTTACACTGTATATACAAACATATTTATTGCATTTGTGGATATATTTCCTTAAAAATATGTTTTGAAGAGTGTTAAATGGATGACAGAGGCAGGATTCTAAGAAATTCGAGGTAAAGTACATGATCTCCAGAAGAGTAAAGTAAGCAAGACAGGCTTCCACACTTAGAATAAAATAATACTGCAATGTTTTCCCTGTTTCAATGCATGTGAGTTGGCTCATTAACAAGGTACAGCTCTTAATTCCAGCATTCTTTAAGAGTCATCTCCACTCAGTGTTACATTGCAATTCTAGATTTATTACTGCTACATGACAGTACAAAATTGCTGTAATTACAATTACCTTTGCTTTCAGAATCTCCCTCTCTCACACAGCCTCTCTGGGAGGTTTTAAAGCAAAATAGCCAATAAAATAGGTGAGTGAATGCTGTAAGATAGTCATCATACAACAGGCCTGAAAACATTAGCAGCAAATTCACTGCTGAAGCATGTGGCTCTTCAGACATTCAATGAATGAGACAATTTCTCCTGACTTACCCTTGATGGAGTCTGAGGCATCAAAACAGAAGTGAATAATGCAAAACCAGGAATTACACAATTTTTGGAAGTGAGAAGTGTTTAATGGAAGAGATTTTAGTTGCAAGTTGTCTGGTTTTTTCCTGTCTTAAGTGTAGACTACATAAAAAAATTATTGCTTTCTTAGAAAGTGTTTCCTGAATTTTGTTTCTGCCTCAGCTGAACATGACAGAGGCAAAGAGAGGAAGACAGGAGAGAAGGGTAGAGGAGGAAAGAGATCAAGAGAGGGAACTTCTTCTAAGGAGTGATTACTAAGCTAAGTGCCAAATATTCATAACACAAAATATAGACTGTTGCAGTAATGTCATAATTATCAGCTGGAATCTTGCCCTACAACATGTAAAAATAGCCGTGTGCCATCTGGTAATAATTTTTTTCTCAAGCAAAATGGAAATAAAGGACTACAGCAAAGCTGATCCCTTAGCCTTGGGACAGTGTCAGAACCAGCATATACCACTTCTTGGTATATTTGTTTCCTAGGCTTATCCCTTGATATTAACATAATAACTCAAATAAAAAATTCTTGTGTTTTAAAATAGGTCTTTCTTAAGGATCTAAGGCAGTTCATAAAAAGAACAGTACATACACAATGATAAATACTAACTACATTTCTCTGGACTCCAGCTTTCACTCTCCTTTCCTGTTTTGAGTCTACTGTTGCAATGACATTATAAGTGTAGATCTAGAATACCAGCTCTTAATATGAAAATTACAACTTTCAAAATTGAGTTCATTTTACTTTTATACATGCTAATTTGAAGATGATCATGCATGCAAATTTCCTAACTTAATTCACATTTATGACAGTATTTGTTTTCTACTGCATCTAAGAAGTAATATATTTCTTCATTTTGATAAAGTACATAGCCTTTCCAAATATGTGCATTTCATTTATATTTACACATTTTGCTAGGCAAGGTATGGTTTTTACTTTAATTGATTTACATCTTACTTTTTCATTTGCATTCAGGTGAACAGAACAGGAAGACAGACAAGAATAATAACAAATGATGACGCTATCTTTCAATTACTAGCAACTTACCTTTCTCATTAGCCAGAAATTACTTGCAGAATGTACATGAAGACCTTAATATAGTTGTACTTCTCCAGACCTTCATCTAATATAAGTTTTCAGGGGATAAAACCTTTCATAACTTAACTCATGACAAATTTGCTGTGACTAACTGCTCTAATTGCACATGTAACTAAATGCCTGCATCCTAAGTGCATTGGCTTCTTGACAACACAATTCTACAAGTGTTGTTTTTGTCACATATTTCCCAAGAAGTCCTCTGCTATTATAATCCTGAAGATTGGCATGTGGTGAAGAAGGTCCATTAATTTTCCTTTGTTTTATAACTTTTATTATTTGTATACAAGATCCTATTGTATAAGCATGGAGAAAAATCACAGGTGAGGAATTTCCCTTTACAATCGCTTCCAAGCATGACTTTGGTGAAAATATTGCGCCTTGTCCAGTAACCTTTTGCCTGTCTCTTGCTTTGGCTGCCAGCAAAGAGAGTATGAGTTTAACCAGTCTTAGCTGATAGCTAAAGCCAATTAAACTCTTTCTCCTTGAACCCAGGCTGAAAGAAGTGTTATGGGTTATGAATGCCTTTGACACAGTCCACAGTACATCATAGGCCATTATTAGTCAGTGTAATCCCCAAATACATGGATTCAAATGAAAGCAGCACCTTTGCTGGTACTTGTTAGAGATGCCTGAGGGACTTGTTACTGAGATGTATTTTACGGAACAGTTTGTCTACACCAGAGTGTTTAATGCAAATAAAGAATCCCCACGTCTCTTATACCAATGCTTTTTCAGAAGCAGCTGTAAGATTCTAAGTCCACTGTGAAAACAAGGAGTACTCACAGTGCTTTTGCCCTCTGGTGCCCTATTAGGTCAGTGGAGAATGAGGGGCAGGAGGTGCTCCAGGTGCCAAGGCAGAGATTCCCCTGCAGCCAGTGGACCAAGACCACAACCATTGTCTTGACCAATGAACACTGAAATTGCAACAGTTGTCTCATTACTGGATTGATGGGTGGTCACTATATACCTTTCTACCCTTCCTTCGAAAATAAACTTAGCCAACTTTAACTTATCCAGACAATAAGGCATTTACTAGGGCATTGAATGGAGTTTTTTGCTTTAGTTCTGTAGTACATTAACCTGTGCATGATACCACATCAGTAAATTATATCTAGGTATTCAGATTAACATAAAATGAAAAATTACATTGCTATGCTTCCTGCCATTGCCGATTTTAAGAATTTGTACTGTGTACAATCTGTTCTGTTACTACTGTTGCTCAGCATAAAAAGGAACCCCTTTTAGTCTCATAATAAAAATGAAAAAATTCTGACAGAATTTTTGGTAATTGGTAAATGGTAATGGTAAAGTCCCTGTCAGAACACAATCATAGCAATTTTTTATCAATGACCAGTGGGAGCTACAGACTGCTGGACATATTAGCAATGAAAAGTTTACGAGAAGATTTAGAACAACTCACTATTTTGATCTTTCTTTAAAGCAGAAGTAAAGAAAAGTATGCTGCACACCATAGCTGGAATAGTAGTTTTTAAAGAGCTGATCATTTACCATTTTGTACACCTCTTCCCTCGATCACAGTCACACTACTAGAATAGTGTTTCCTGTGTTAATGATAACGTGAAATATTCCCACACTTTCTGCGAATTTTAGTTACTGCACAGCTTTATTGTCTGCTTTTCACTGAATATCAATTAATAAATGAAATCAATAGAAGACATGTTTGTAAACAATACTTCAGCCCTGAAGATGGATCTTTTGCTACAGTTTTAGGTCCAAGATGAAAAATGTTTGTAGTGATTTATTCTGCATAGTGTTTTTTAGAGAAAAATAGCAGTCATGATTATTGAGCAAAATTATTTTTCAGTCTTATTCTGTCTTCAGAACTAAAGCATGGAGAAAACAACTTGATTCTATGAAAAGAAGCTTTTTCATGAATATAAGCATCTGTAATATAAGCATCTGTAGATAAACTTCAGATTCAGAAGAGTGTTGAAATATTGATGATAATTTTTTTTCTGGTACTCCTTTGTCCAATATCATCGTGTACTAATCAATCACATACCAGCTTTATGACTTACTCCATATAAAATTTGCAAAGAAATATATTCTCTATATCGTCTCCCTATTAATAATTATTTTCTCTATTTTTTTGCAAACAATGACATGGTAGATTTTTCAGGGAAAAAACTCAGAATGTGAAATATCCTAGAAGCTGCTGTTTTTAATGAAATGTGCATCGTATGGGTTCTGACGATAATTTTCTGCTGCTTTTGACAAGTTTCTTAATTCTTGAGACAAGGGCTTTGGACACTGCAGGTAAAGCCAGAAGGTCTCCTGTTGCTGAGATTGCTTTCTTTTATAGGCTTATAAAACAACAGATCCACAACCATCTGTTGGCAAGCTTCACTGTAGTGAAAAAACAAAACAAAAAAAGACCCAACTAACCCCCCACCCAAAAAAGAAAAACAACCTTCCCAAAAAAGTAAAAAACCAAACCCAACCAAACCAATTATAACCTAGACTTACTATCATATTTCATGAGGTTTCAAAGGTAAAAAAGTGGTTAATGTCACTTTGAAATATATTCAAAGGATGGGTTAGCCAAACTTCAAATTAAGCCTCAGTGAAGTATTTTATCATCTCCACAGGACTCGCAGAGTCTCTTGACTTATTAGGGCAGAAAGACATCTTAAGAAAGTTGATCTAATTGAGATTACTATTTATAATTGAGATTACTATTTATTGGAAACATTATTTGATTTTCCATTTGTCATCAAGGAACTGCATTAATTCCTAAATGTTAGGGCAGAAAAGTTAGTGTGTACTTATATGATAACGGATGTAATGGAAGTGAGTCTGTGAAGCATTGAGAGTGATGCTAAATTTTTCAAACCTTTAGGATTGACCATTTAGGGTGAAAAAGCCTGGAAATAAAGAAGGAGAGAGAATTTTCTTTTGCAGACTGAGAAATGTAGACAAAGCTCACCAAAAGTAAGGCTGAGAAGTAACAAGTTCAGCTTCTGGTTAGGGATGCGCACACACAAACTTCTCCCAGGCCTTCCGTGGGCTATGTATACATTTAATGTGCAAGACTCCCATAATCAGTGAATCTAGGGACACTGTCTAAACAAATGCCAGCACAACTCTTGTACCACTAAAACCTATTATTTGCAAGGGTTTCTGTCAGCATTAAGGGAGTCCAGTGGCTGGGCTTTGCTCTGTGTGGTATGGATATATCGTAACACTTATTGTTTATGCAGCTGAAGAATATGCACACTACAAGAACCAAAATTCAGCCTCTCCTTTTCCTGTTGCCACTAATCGAGTCAATAAATAATTGCATGGGTTGTTTGCCTGGATAAGCATCCTCTCTAGGCCTCAGAGTGCTTACACAGCTGGAAAAAACCTCAGTTAAAAAATCAGGTCTCTTTATTTTTGTGAAGTAGAAACATTCCTCTCCTCATTTTGAGGATACATGTAGCGAAGAAATGAAAAGTTCACTACTCATTAAGAAATCATTGGGCTCTGGGGTCTCTTTTGGAAGCTAGACTAAGTAATTTAAAGGAATCTCTACTTTGTGCAGTAAAGATTAAAATAACTGGTACAGGTGCAGGAGTCTGTAAGATCCTGGGGAGGGATATGAAGGGGAAAGATTTTTTTCAAACCCATTAGTGATTTTAAAGGCCAAATCTAAGCATGGGTCTAAGCTTCTGCAAAATTAGTGAGACACTTGATTTCAAAGTGAGAGGGGCTTTCAATTGCAGGTAATGCTTTTGTCTCCAAACCTGTGAGAATGGGGTGAAAGCAAGTGAAGCTCACGGCAGACCAGGGACTGCACCAGAACCCTTGCAGGGAGCAGAATCAAGGACTGCCCATGCTACCTGAGCAACCAGGTCAAACATGTCCCCAGTAATGAAGATCCATTCATTACTATAACTTGCAGGCTAGCACTGTAGATCACTTTCATGGTCTCCAAAGAAGCTGAGCAGTTATCAGTAACGTTCAAAAATCCACTGGAAAGTCATTCATTTCACTTTATAGTCCTAATTAGCCATTTGTATAGTTCTATAATTAAATATGCTCCTTTCTCATCAAGTTTTTCACTTTAGTAATGATACCACTGTGCCACAAACAGGCCCCATGCTGTTTGGTTTGGGACTTATTCATAGCTTTTAATTGGTCACCCAGTGGTTAGCCAATAACCCCTTCTATGGGAAGCAACACTCCGAATGCTGTTAATGGGCTAGAGGCATAGTGATTGCCTCCTGGTACCCAGCAGTACTGGGAATAAAGCAATTTCCTCCACTGTGTTGTGTGCCCAATAGCTAATCCTCTCCACTCCTGAAATGTACACTATTTGGTTATAAGTATTTGTGCTGGCTTACTTACCGCTGGGCTGTTAATAGGCAGTGATTCTTCAATGCTCCTTCAGTGAAGTTACAGTCTGGTTGCTGACTGCTAATTAAAATAAGTTTGTACTCTAACACTGCAACTAAAAGATAGCAAGGTCATATTATTTAATGCAGCAGTCTTTTATTAAACAAAGTTTATACCATATTTATTTATGCACATTTTGCAGACAGGCAAAACTATTCTTGATCATGACAATGTAGTCAAAATGAGCCACAGACTAATCTTTCCTTCCTTGGAGTATGATCACTACATTTTGCCTGCCTCTGAGTGCACAGTTAAAGAACAGTGCATGCAAGCAGATTTCTGCCTCAGTCTATTTCTCAGCTTGGAAAAAAAAATAGTGGTAGATGAGCTAACAATGTTCTAGAAGGACTCAATCTGCCAGAAGTGTTTGTAGAAATCAAAACGTGTTAAGGAGCACTGGAGTAATTTGAAACCCAGTAAGGTTAAGAGAACAAAGTGGTTATGGCTTTCAGAAGCAAATTTTATTTATTACTTTTTTGCTACAATTTTAACATGCTGTTTGAATAAGAGCTCCTATTGTCAGTGTATCTGAATGTAGTATTAATCTGTTGCATGTGACTATTTCTTTCTGCTTGCCTCCAGCAGATGACAAGCTCTCTCCAGCAGAAGCAGCTGTGGTCCATTTACTTTTGCTTCCTACTTTCCTAACAGGAAGGCCACAGAATTATTCTTCGTCATATTCTTATTGAAATTAATATCTGAGACAGAAATAAAAAGTTATGCTTTTAAAAAAGTTGCTTACAGTCTTCCACTTCTCCATATAATGAAATGGAAGTTCACTTACCTAGTTCACTTATCTCCAACACAATGTCAAGCATTCAGTTTCAACAAGGTGCTAGCACTATGTGTATTCTAGTTATAGAGGTTTTCCAGATTTTTTTTCTCAAATATGATAGACATGAAACCTGGAAATGGGTTCAGTGTTTATGAAAAGCTAATTATCAGGGAACAAATAGTGTTTGACCTCCTACCCTTCAATATTAATATGGATATTCCATGCCAGTCTAAAACAGGCACTCTTTCTCAAGTTTACATCAAAGGAGAATGTACACTGAGCATTACATATCCCCTATCCTCTCCCTGTAAGCTGAAAGAAGACAATATTGAAACATTTTTTTTTCTGCAGTGTTGCCATTTCTTAATACCAGGCTTCATCTAGTAGCACTGACAGACAGCATGCTGCTCAACCTCCAACTGCTTTTGCAGTTCTGAAGAAATTCATGCAACTTTGCTTCATCTTCCTAACCTCGGGAGTATAGTTCTAAATCAGAAAGAAAAATAAAAGAAAAAAAATAATCTGAATTACTGATATATTTGATATCCACAGAGTTTCTGCACGCAAATTTTGTTAGAAATTTCACTTCCCTGTGTGATTGTTCTTCAGTCTTTTAATTGGTTTCTGTTTAACAGAACAATAACAGCTTATTAACTACAAACTCAAACAGAGCACATTTTTTATGTTTTTAAGGCACAAAAGAACACTCTCAGGCTTTTGAGGAAGGCTGATGGTCAGGAACTGCTCAAAATTGATTAGCCTCTGTTTTGTGTACGAGGCATTATTTTACAAGCACTTCTCCTTCTCTGATTCAGGAAACTATTGTGCATGAGAGTGATTTCATCACATTGAATCCTGTTCAATAGAAATGTTTATATGCAGAGGTGATTGCACAAATTTCACTTGAGTTTTGATGGACTAAGTATACTGGAAAAAAAAATTTGGATAAGCATCCTTAAATATTGCATTGAATAAAAAATACAGGATTGCTTTTATAATGACTTTTACATAATACTGTAGACAGTATAGTTTAATACTTTTATGGGGAAATCTCTTTGTAATTTTGGTAGCATTCAGAAGACCTAGCTAAGTATCAACTGAGGATCCCTTTGTGCATTTAATGCACGTGCAGAAAAGTCAGCATATTGTTCAAATTGTACAGAACAGAGCCCTGCTGGAGACGGGGGTGGGAACAAGGAGGAAGGATGCTTTTTGCCCAAAGCTTATCTATCTACCAGTCTACAATTCTTAGCAGATAATGTGCCCATTATATTTTCCTAATCAGTTCAGTTACCCTTTTAATTCATCGTCATATGGTTTGGAAAATATCTAATTATAAAAGGTGATTTTTACAATTACTATCCTAGCTAGCATCTCCTCCTGTTCCTCAACCCTTCCAAACCCTGTCCTGTCTCCTCTCACTGGATCTGTAGAGCATCTATCACCTCAGGTGATTTGGGCAGGAAGCACACCATTTACTCCCCCTCACAGAAAAAAGAAAAAATCGTATTACTTGGTGCATAAAAATGTGTTTAATTTGTTCGGAAAGTCAATAGAAATCTTTTGATTGATTTCCTTAAGTCTTGAATCAGTTTCATACCAAATAACAATTAAGACTCGCCGTAGGTTCAATCCCTGCAAAAGATGTGATATTGTTCTCTTTGTTTGATCTATGGATACTAAAGCTCAGAGAGATTAAAGTAATTTGCTGACATTGTGCAGGAGTCTATTCTGGAGACTGAAACAGAAGCTGTAACTACTGAATCTCAGGCTGCTCCCCACCCACCAAGCATAAGAATCAATATTTTTGTTTAACAATGCCATTCTCTATTCACTCTTATTATGCTAGGCATTAATATCTGCCATTATTAAGTTTTTGGTCTTTGCGAAGAGAAGATGAACATGTTAAAACCCACATGAACATTCCCTGTTCCCTGTAAGCGGAAGGACGGTGGATCCCCTTTTGAAATGTAACCAAACCCAAGAAGCTGAGGAAATAGCTGACAAACTCTGTATGCAGGAGAGACAGTGTCCATCTGGGTGTGTTTAAAGACACCTGAAAAACAAAAGATAACAGGGTGTATCTGTGGCAGCAAACAGGAGGAATGTGTGCACCCTTGCCTTTTTAGAAAAAAAACCCCCAAACATGCCCAAAAGGCAGAGGTGGAGCTTTGCGTGCAAGAAAGCTGCCTGCCATTTATTGTTTCTATTTTTTCAAACCAACAGGACTGGGTGTACTCTTTGCAAATAAACTTGAGTATATCAAAGAATACTGTAGGTACATATTATCAATTCGTTTTCCTAATGAAAACAGATCCACAATATTGGCTGTTTGGGCTAAAGGGGAAATGATGTTATTATTACCTGTTTGGAAGAGTTAATCTACTCCACCAAGCATCATAATTTAATTATTCCTAATTGATCTTAATAGATGGATGTCAAGTCTGGCCTTGCTTGGCTTCAATTATAGCAATTTTGCAGCCTCACTTTGTAGCGGATCTTGGAAACTATCTGATGATTTCTGCCTGTCTCCATTTATGTTGGAGCACTTCTAGATTTAATTAAACACTGCTTGAAAATTTTGTGCATTATGGCACCAAGGAGAAAGAGAATGGTGATTTTACAGCAGATATTCTTAGTATATTGTTTGTGTCCATTTCCAGTTTATACATTATTGGAGCTGTGTCAGTTGCTCTTCTGTCGGTAGCTGGTATGGAAGTTTTAAGGAAGGATGGGTGAAAAACCATCAGATTTTAAAGTCAAACGTTTGGGAGTTGTGCTTTTTTTCTTGTTTTCATTTGCTGGAATATTGAGGTACCACCACCTTATAACAAATATTTTATTTCATGAACTAAGAAAATATCTCTGACATTAGTTGTTTATGTTGTCTCCTTTTGGACATTTTTGCTTACATTCTAAATAAATTTTAAAAAAATTGCTCAGGCTGTCTATTCTTGTGGTCACTAGGAGATTAATAAACCAATATCATAGAATAGTAGAATGGTAGATAGAATATGCTGAGTAGGAAGGAACTCATCAGGATTGTGGATCCCGACTTCTGGCCCTGTGCAGGACACCCCCAGACAGCGTTGTGCCTGAGAGTCTTGTCCAAACACTTCTGGAACTCAGACAGGCTTGCTGCCATGTTCACTTTCCTGGGAGCCTGTTCCAGTGCTCAAGCGCCCTTCAGATGAGAAACGTTTTCCTGGTATCTCACCTAAACCTCTCCTGACCAGCTTCATGCCCTTTCCTTGACTCTTGTCGCTGGTCATGAGAGTGAGGTGACTGGCATCTGCCCCTCCCCTTCCTCTCGTGAGGATGTTGAAGAACACAATGAAGTCTCCTCTCAGTCTCCTCCAGGCTGAACAAACCAAGTGACCTCAGCTGCTCCTCACACGCCTTCCCCTCAAGGCCCTTCACCATCTTTGTTGCCCTCCTTTGGACACTCTCTAATAGGTTTATATCTTTCTTGTACTGTGGCACCCAAAACTGCCCCCAGCACTCGAGGTGAGGCTGCCCCAGTGCAGAGCAGAGGGGAAGAATCCCCTCCCTTGCCCGGCTGGTGATGCTGTGCCTGATGCCCCCCAGGACACACTTGGCCCCTCCTGGCTGCCAGGGCACTGCTGACTCATATTCAACTTGCCATCAACCAGGACCCGCAGGGCCCTTTCTGCAGCACTGCTCTGCAGCCTCTCATTCCCCAATCTGTACACACAACCAGGTGTGTACCAGCCCTGTACGAGGTTGTGAGAGACTGAAATGTTATGATTAATGGTTTAAACATTGTTATGAAGGACTTTTTGCCCATTATGGCAAAGCTATATAAAGAAGCTGCAACCACCAAAGTCCAGTATGCCTCCTGACTGGAATGTTGGACTGTGACTTAAGCCACCTAATGGGAACTTGAGGTAAGATAAAGGTGACACTATTGCACAATTATCTTGGGTCTAGGGAGAAGTAAACAAGGGTGAGGGAGAAGAATGTATCTACAGGAAAGCCAGAGCCAGAAGCTGTCCTGAAAGTTAGCTCTGGCTGGATCAGAGGAGGGGGAAGGCCACAGACCACTGGCTCTTTTGCTGAGGCCAGGTTTGCACACCCTCCCCCCCAACCAAGGGGAGAGAAGGGGAGTTTTTGCAGGTGTAGCATAACCTCTGGTCAGAGGGAAGTAGGACTCATCCTCACTTACACAAACTGGTTCGGTTGTGAAAAAACCCCACCCCGGGGAGGCCACAACCCCACGGGACATTCACATGGGATGCAGTTGAGGAGGCATCAAAAACCATCAAAGACCCCTGAAAGTGTCCCCCAGATTCACTCCTGAGGCCTTGCACCAGACAACTGCACGTGATGCAAAGTGATGCAAAGTGATGCAAAGTGATGCAAAGTGATGCATCAGATCCCGAGTCTGTTGGAAGAGACAGTGTCAGACTTGCTTCCTCCGGGGAAGGTACCTGGGCATTCCCACCTGGCCCAAACATATTAATCCATTGAACTCTGTGCTTTGTGGGACTCCCACCAGTGAGAAGTGGATCAAAAGGATGCTGTCAGGTTGCACAGAGTGGGGTTAGTTTGTATTTAATCTCTCTCTCTCTCTCCCCCCACCTCTTTTCTATTTCTTTCTATTTCTCTCTCTCTCTCACACGCATTTACTGTTAAATAAAATCCATATTATTGACTCCGGCATATGGTGTCATTTGCACCTTAATTCAGGCAGAGTCATCTTTCTAAAAACTTCAACACCTGGATCTTAACGCGGTGCAGAATCTGGCACTTGTCCTTTTGAAGTTCATATCATTGGGCATTGCACATGTCTCTAGTTTGTCAATGACTTTTTGCTGGGCCTCTCTCCGTTGAAGAAATCAACAGCTCCTCCCAATTTCATGTTGTTGGCGAATTCAAAAAGTATTTCTTCAAGTCCTGTGTCCAATTCATTAATGAAGTGTTAAAGAGAACTGGGCTGAGGATGGAGTCCTGCAGAACCTTACACGTAGTGGTACCCCAATCTGATGTTACCCCATTCAGTATAACTCTTTGTGACCCACCCATGGCCAGTTGCTTGCCCATTGCATTATTCAGCTGTGTGCTGAACATTTTGTCCAGAAGGATACTAAGAGACTGCATCAAAAGCTTTGCTGAAGTCCAAAAAGATTACACCTGCTGGCATTGCTAGATTAACTAGGTGGGTTATCCTACTGTAGAAGGAAATCAGGTTCAACAAGCAGGATGCCCTCTTAAAGAAACTGAATAAGCAGAAAGAGAGGTTTTAATCAAAGGATTTTTCTCCATTTCCCCTTCATTAGTACACTTTCCTAGCACTAGATCAACCTTAATGGGTAATTTTTTGGGGGATGTGAGAAAGAACTAAGCATTCTATTTTTATAACTATTTTTACTAAGCATTCAACACTACCGAAAACATGCTGAATTAAGGCATGAAAATTGACAATCTCTTCTAAGACATCAATAACTTCTCTGGTACTATATGAGAGAAAAGTCAGTGGTCACATTTCATCGGGTATGTGTCCATAGGAAAACTACATAATTTCTTTTTATTCAGCAGAGAGCTGTAAACAGGCCAGAGCAACATCAATAAAATGTAACATAAAACTATGCCTTCTGCCTGTCCATTGAAAAGGTGAAGGCACAAGATGAAGAAATACGAAATGCTGGACAGTTAACTATAAATAATCTTTAAAGAATATAAATTAGAACATAACTAGAAAATTAATTTGGAAGAAGCATGTATAGACATTGAGTAAATTCAGTTGCTTGCATTCTCTGATTTTTTGCTTCTGGAATAATTTTGGTTGCACTTCATAATAAGTAACTTTGAAAGAAAAATTTTATAGCAAGTATCATATTATGCAAGTAGGTGATATTAAGTATACAGTAACCCAGTGATCTGATATATAGAAATTCAGAAATTTCAGGTCTATTTTTGATAATGTCCCTACAAAATTTCTTGCCATTTGCCAGCTAGTCATACAGATGAATCTCTGAAACACCAAAAAATCAAAAAATATCGGTCCTATGAGGAGTGTTAATATTGGTCTGAATATTTGTTCTCAATGGCACTTACAGAATTTGCTGAAAGAGCTTCTTTTTCAAAACAATATTTCTACTGTAAACAGAATGCTGGAGGAATTGGAGATGAAAGAAAATTTTATTGGTTGGCCTTTCAGACAGTCTTTTCTTATTTCAAGAGAAGTGGTCACCAGAAGATAGAAGGAATCCATAAGCATAGAGTCTATATCCACCGTTTTCTATTTACCTTACAAACTTGGTAAGCATTAAGGACATAAACCTAACACAAAATCTTTGAATCAGCAGCATGGGAGTCTTTTATGTCTTTGAAATGAAGATCTGCATTTGTTCCTCAGCAGCTTGGTTGTAACATGCAATGCACTTGGTGTTACAGAAATACCAAATGGCTTTGATGTCTCTGTTCCCTCTGCACACAGCCTACACAGCTTCACCTCTGGGATGGTAAGTCATGCAGTAAGGGCTTAAATACAGCCCTCCTCCACAGCACAACTTCAGCTGCACCCAATCATAGATAAAGCAACTATATTTGTTAATCTATTACTTTCTCCATGGGCGTTTCTGCCAGGGCTAAGGCTGTCATAGCAAATGTATTTCACTTAGCTATTTGCACATATTGACTCCAGCAAGGTTTCAGTACTTCCAAGCAAGTGACCTTCATCACTTTTGATAGCAGATCAGTTGCTTAAAGAGCTTCTATTGTGCACTGCTGGAAAGAGTATATATTTGAGGAAACAGCATGTACTTCACTGAAAAAAAAACATTACTCAGCAGACATGTCACTCAGGCCCACACGGAATACAAAAATATGTTCCAAAGCTAAAATATTACATCTTGTTTGCACTTGAAGGGACCAAAAATGATTTACTGTTGGCAGGTTTACCCACAAATACTCAATCTGAATGTTTTTTGAGAGCTGTACCAGTGCTATCATGTCTCACTGGGGAGTAATCTAACTGGCAATGCCACATGAAACACTGACTGAAAATCAGTGTAGAGGCAAAATCTCCATTCTCTAAACATATCCCATATTAAACAGGTTTAGGATTTGCCAATAATAGAATATGAAGAGGCATAGCAGAGGAGATAAATAGACAGATATTTACTTCTCTCACGCTCTCTCAAAAAAATCCTGCACCATATTTTTGCTTTCCTCATTAATGTTGCCACTTTATCATAAAAATGGGAAAGGAGCAATAGGAGGGAGAAAATTCCATCCTACTTTACACTGAAGATCAAGGAATCTCTGAAGCTTGTGCAAGGCCTTATAACCACTGCTTGCATGGAAGGATATCAAATCACATCTTATCTATTCTTCACTGCACCAAACTGTGGTCTCATCCACTTCCCTCCAGTGATGAAGCCTTTTATAATGGTACGTGTCAGTTAAATTAGAATCCTGACAGATCCATGCCTACCGGCCAGATCCGAAGTCCTTTAAAATCAATGAATAGATTCAAGCCGCCACTGCTGCCTCCTGCCAGCTTTTCTGTGTTTGGGAAAGACCAGAGGCTAAAGAGTTGTGTTGGTAATCATCAGAGTGCCTACCCCATCAGAATAACTTGGAGAGAGCCAACAGAGCAATGCCTAATTAAAAAAAAAAAGCAAACGAACAACAAAACCCAGAGGGAAACTTCCAGTTCTTTCTATTCAATAGATCCAGACAAGCTCTTCTTACTAACCAGAGCAAAGTATTTTCAGTGTTAGAACCCATTCCAGAGGATTTGCAAAACCACATCAGCAGCTCATCTAATCCAGCATCTTCTTCCTAGTTCTGCTGGATATTTCAGGGAAATGGCACAATTTCACAATTCATCTAATAATATAAATCTACACAACTGGGAATCTTTTTTTTCCCCTTTCCCAGCTGCTAATCGGAATATGCCCTGAAGCATGAAGATTGGTCAGAGAGGAGATAAAAGCACAGAAGAAATAATAATGTAACTTATTTGAAGTATTGCTTTAGACTCTAATGGATCCCACTACAAATTAATTCTTCGTAGTACAAATGCCCTGTGGTAATGCCCTGAACTACAGATGGATCAGCTGTGTCATGTACACCTAAATGGATGTGCAAAGGTGTTAGGTTTTAAAGGAAAGATCACTTAGTATTCATATATGAAACACTGTTGGGCACTGACAAAGAACAGTGGGACCATAGCTTTGATGCCCTGGAAATAAATGTATTCCTCCTTCTCAGCAGTTTCACTGTTGACAACACTGGATAGCCCAAGCTTTGTGGACTTATTCTTTATTCAGCCCACCACTAAATACATTAATAAGACCAGAAAAGGAGTTAGAGTGCCTGAGACAGTCAGAATAGTAAATACTCTGTATTTCCACCTGTGCTGTGCTCTTTAACCTTGCCAAGGAAATCAGAGGAAGGAAGCAGCATGGCTTGTCCCGTCAGGGGTTTGGCATTTGCAGGTCGGTAACCATTACGCTTACCTTTAGGCAGTCATTTTGCAGGATAGTACTTGAGGTACTGAAGAAGAAATAACCACAACACCAGCACTGACTTGCACATCTCTGTTAGCTGTCCTCACATTTCAAGCCCAGCAGAGCAGCCTGTGGGAAGTGGACTGACAAGAAGGTTTGGCCATTAGCAGACCCTTTTGTGCTGTTATCCCTTTTATTATGTTTCGGAAAGGTTTTATTCCTGCAACGCTGAAAGACATAGCCTGCAGCAGTAGCCTAGAGAAAGCAGGCATCACCAAGATAGGACAAAAAGGATGAATGATGAATGGCACTGACACGTTTGGGTTTACAGGGTCCTCTCTCTTCTTAGAGAAAGAAGGCCAAGAGGGAGATATTGCCTTTGAGTTCAGTAGCAAGAGAGTACTTGTGCAAGTTGAATATCTGTGCTTGAGTCATATGTCTCTTGAATTGCAGTCAAGGTGAGGAACATACATAACATGTTCATTCTGATGTCTCCTTCCAAGGTGTCTCCCAAATTAACATACTTCATAGAAATAGCAATCAGAAACTGACAAGAATAGAACAAGACTGAAAAAGAGAATGAAGGTTACATGAGTTTGTATGTTACCTTTTATTGCAACTGAAAAAGACACCAGATGAGGACAAAGTGAGTTGAGTGTGTGGTGTATGTCACTGTATGTGGTGTATGTGTGATAGGGGTCTCTGCCACGTTTCACCGTTACCATTAGATATACTTGACACCTTCTACTCGATAATAATCCTTTTAAGCAAAAACCAAATAAGGTTAGGTTGCAGCATGCAACTTCAGTCTCATTGCTGGCCGGGAATACCGTGAGTTTTTTGTCAGCACATGCTGCTCAGCAATAGATGTGACATTCAGCCCTGCGTGGTTTGGAGTACAAAATTACGAAACTCAAAGTAAATACAGAATTGAAATGACATAATCTTTACTCTCATGCATCCAGCCAAAGAACTCCGTTCCACTGCTTCAACTGCTAGATTCACAGGAGGTGTGACTGGAGTTTAATTTAAAAGGACCTCTTTTCTGGTGAGCACTATTTTATAAAGACCATCTCATTGTGGACTTTTGCTCTACAGAAATCAAGAGACATTTTTTTATCTTATATTTCTGGTTGATCCCTTGAAGAAATTGACCACATCCTCTTTTTATTCAAATAAACATCAGATCCAGTTGCTACATGAAACAGCAATCCCTTGCAAACTTTTTGAGAAAGTACAGATGCCAGCAAGCTTGCAATAAATGTCACACATTCTGGATGTGTTGGTCTCACTGTGCAAGCACAGCTCAATGGTTTATCACATAAACAATTGAAATAATGTATTTTGGATGCACTGCACTGTGTTTGCACTGTATGTTCCTGTTCAGAAATTACTGAGTGAAAATTAGAGGGTTGAACAGAGCAAGTTGAAAGAGATTGGCAAAATAGGTCTTTAATCGATAGCATTCCCTTCTTTAAAGATATAGATGTTAGTGAAACTGTGCAGCTAATACTCTCCAGTGTGTTTGATCAAATTTGCTCAGCATCAAAATTATTATTGCTGGACAAAAGTCTAGCACTAGAGAGTAAATTTTCTCAAAGAAATGAAGCCTAAAAAAACCCCCAAATCCCCCTTGTTACTGAATAGGCTATATTTCTTTAAGAAGAAATCTATGCAAAATTGAGGGAAGACTTTTAGCTTTAGCACAAGTGTGTATGATACCTATGTTTGGGATTAATGCTTAGTTTTGCACCATATATAGTGCTTAGTATAAATACCAGAGGTTAATATGGCCTTGTGTTAACTCTCTACATCTGTGACTAATATTTTTGTGTCATCTTATTTACATATATCACTGACTACGGTGTACTAGCAGATGTCTTGGTTTTGAGAACAGAGATAGAATGCCAATCTAAAGAATGACAAGAGAAGTGCATCCTTACCTGACCACATTTTTGAGAAACTCCCAAGGAGAGACCATTCATCAGAAGATCTGGAACTGTAAAAGGGAATTTTGAGGAATGAGATGTTCCCAGATGACCACCAAAGACCCTCAAAAGACCGTTACTCGTATTCAAACAGGTTCAGGGAAATAATTAGCATATATGTACATATTCAGGAAATGCAAAAAATAGAAATGTGATGAATATGTATTGGTTTCATGGCTATAACCTGGTCTGCTAGGTTGCTGCTTATGCATGCTTTAGGAGAATTCCCCATGCATCCAGCACTGCTAAAACAGTAATGTCAGCTTTCTAAGCTAGTAAATTGGTCGGAGAGTTTATTTCCCAGTTTTCAGTGACAGACTCAACAATATAACAACATGACTGTTCATAAGCCTTTAATCATGGTAAACCAGACAAAAGTATTAACTAAATTTCAATACAGGTCCATATCTGACTTCGTTTTTTGAATGCCACTCTGGACATCTTTCCAGTGCTTGAATCAAAGGAGGGAGAATAGTTGCAATTTTTTAATGTTTATTTTCTCACAGGTGCTAGTTGAAAAGAAAATAAAACATCTGTGGGAAAGAAGCAGAGAATGAGGCATCTGAGAGAAAGAGCATATGTTACCTTTATACCTCACCCAATTCCTCTTGGGTACAGCTGAGCATAAGTTGGAAATTGAAACTAATTTTTCCACTGCTTCTCTTTTGTATTGCCACAAGAGAGAAAACAAAAGAAGGCCTTTCCAAAATTCATGTCTTCCTTTTAAAATAAGCTCAGAAAAAAATATCACTGGGAAAAATCAAAAATTCTGGTAGTTTGCTGTGCTTTCCTTATTTACACCCATGTTTCTTCTCACAGCCAAACTGTAACAACTCTGAACTTGACTGCTTCTTTGCATATCTCTTTTCAACCTATCCAGATAATTCACATACTCATCAACATCGGAAACGCTGTCAAATACCAAGATAGTGTTTGTCTTCAAAGCTAAATCTAGTTTAGGGAAACAACCTGCAAATCCTCATGAATATATTGTGAACTCCCTGTCATGTTCAAGGACTGTACTTCCAGCGGATACCCATATTTTGTCTCTTTCTAACTCAATATGCATCACAATTTATTGATATTTCTGTCCACATCTCATTTAACAATATTTGCAAAGATGGTGATTATCATTTTGGATAGTGATTGTTCCTTTTTGCATGCACTATTTTTTGATTACACCTGGCAATTTTGTTTCATTTCCTATGAGCTCTAAAAGTATACTTGCTATACCTTTACATACTCATTTATTAGACTTGATCCTTGAAAGCCACTTTTCTGGATGTTTTTGTGCAAGATAACGATGATGGTGCTACATTTTTCCTCCAAATTAACACTTTAGAAACATGTTTATCAAGCTGACTCAAGAAAAGGCTTTAAACAAATGTATAGGGTAAGTGAAATTCTAATTGGAGGCCCTTTCATGATGAACTAGTTGATAGAAGTGAAGTTACACCCCAGTCTGAAGTAGCAAGATAAAGCAGGAGACAAATTTAATCTCTTTGCAAAACTCAGCTTGGAGCCTCAGAGAGAAAGGGGTTTTTGCACTGATCTAGGGGATAAAAAAATCAAAAGAAGAAAACAATGAAATAATCATTCATTGTAAGAAAGATGTCTATTGTTTCTTAATATTTCCTAAAGCCAAATATCATCTAGAAGTGCAGGCAACACTGGAGTCATATCTGTACTCTACTGTAAGGCCTATGAAGGAAATGGGATATGTTCTGACCTCATCCAGTTAAATAATGGAAAACTTGAGGGCTACATTTAATTTACATGGATTTTGGCCGTCACTGTAACTAGAAGCAAAGACATGGCTGTTCAACAATTAGAATATACCCTTGCATTTCAATTCCTGATTCTGTTATCAATATTTTCCTGTTATGGCTTGGCAGTGGAAAAGCCCAGAAAAAGCCCTGTTTCTAATACATCTGGTTTTACCCTCAACAGCTAATAAGAAATGAAGAACATTTTCAAAACATAATTCAGGATAATGTCAGTAAATTAGAAAGGGCTCCAAGAAGAAAAATAGGTTAAAATGTCTGTCCTTGAGACCAAAATATTAGAATGAATATCTGTGCTGTTCTAAAAATTCTACATTAAAAGTATGTAGCTATGATGAAAAGAAAGATAACTTCCACCATACTGTCGGGTATAGCCAGTCTTTTTAACACATTAATTACACTGGGAAATTAGCATTATAAAAAGAAAAATGCTTCTTTTTTGAAGTAATAACATTAGAAAGGAAGGCACAGATAATGGCTTAAAACAGCTACCAGTTCTTGACCTGCTGCTGCTAGGACAGCTCCTTTGACAAAAGATACGCAAGAAAAAATAATACCCAAAACTCTACAGGAGGTTCCTTCTTTTAAGTGAAGACTTGTATACAAGACATGAACAAAAACATGCTCAACTTTTCCCGAACTATTTTGTAAATTAATCATTTGTTGTATAACCTAGGTGGTTGTTTGCCTCTCTTCATAACTGGTACTTTATAGTTGTCAGCATTTATTATAGTACATTAACAGTGCAATGAATTCATGACCTGGAATAATGACCCTCTAATAGGATCAGGGGACATTTAAAGTTCCTCTTTTTATATAGTTTGAGGTCTCTTATGAGCAGAACAATCAAAATTCATTGCCTAAAGGATCTTCTGTTGTTGGACATTCAGACTCATTTGCAATCATCGTTGGTTAAGGTGAGACTTAAGTGCTACAGAAGCTATGTAGCTCAAGTTGACCATGGTCAGTGTGTCACTTGGCCTGTCGAGAAAGACTATTAACAACAAAACTCCACTGCTGAAAGCTGCTTGCACAAAATGCTACCTTGCTGATATGAGACAATCGTAATCGCTACTTATTCACAATTTAATAACTAGTTTAACTGGTCCTACAATAAACTCTCCCAGAAATGGCAAATATTCAGCACACTTATTTTCAGGCTAGCAAAGCAATGAAACCATTAGCTTTAAAAACCATCAGTAAATATTTGGGGTACTATGTGGTGAAGCTCAATGCTCTCAGATAAACAGTAAAATATACTTTAATAGTTTAAATCAGCAAATAAAGCACTTGTAATGCCATAAAGCAAAATATTCCGATGGTTAGATATAGCTCTCAATAATTCAATTTATTTTATTTGCTTTCCAGTATGCTTAGAAATCTTTTTGTTCTGTTGTATCATGTAAACCTACCTGTACTGTGTGTTGGTGCCCAGGCATTTGAGGGGTAGGAGTTATGCTGCAGAGGTGGCTTCCATGCCGGAGGCCAGGAGCTTCCCTGTACCAGACACAGGTGGGTCCAGTCAGCTCCAGTGGACACACCACAGGACACACCTGAGCCCCTCAGACAAGGTGGTGTTGTGTCTCTGATATTGTATTAAAGAAAGGATAAAAAGTGCTGCACAGAAGTCATGAGAGAAATAGTGAAAGAAACAGGCCTACAGACACCATGACAGAGAAGGACGAGGGGAGAAAATGAACCCAGAGGCGTTCCTGCCAAAACAGAGATTCCACTGAAGCTTGTGGAGAATCATAGAGTGGTTATGGTTGGAAGAGACCTCAAAGATTACCCAGTTCTAACCCCACTGCTATGGGCAGGAACACCTTTCACTACACCACATTGCTCAGGGCCTCATCCAGCCTGGCCTTGAACCAGGGATGGGGCATCCATCGCTTCTCTGGGCAACCTGGCCTCACATACCTCACAGCAAGGAATTTCTTCCTAATGGCTAATCTAAACCTACTATCTTTCAGTTTAAAACCATTGCCCCTTATGACTACGTGCCCTTGTAAAAAGTCTTTCTCCAGCCTTTTTTAGACTCTCTTCAGGTACTAAAGAAAGACCGCAGTAAGGTAGCCTTCTCTTCTCCAGGCTTCACAGTCCCAATTCTCTTAGCCTGTCCTTGCAGGAGAGGTGCACCAACCCTCTGATCATCTCGGAGGCCTCCTCTGGACTGATTCCACCAGGTCAATGTCCTCCCTGTGCTGGTGATCCCAGAGTGGATGCAGCACTGCAGGTGCGGTCTCATGAGAGTGAAGAGGGGCAGGATTTGCTCCCTGGCCCTTCTGGCCATGCTGCTTTGGATGCAGCCCAGGACACGATTGTTTTTCTGGGATGCAAACGCATACTGCTGGCTCTTGTCCAGCCTTTCATCCACCAGCACCCCCAAGTCCTTCTCCAAGGGGCTGCTCTCACTCTGTTCATCCCCCAGCCTGTGTTTGTACTGGGGTTGCCCTTACCTGAGTGCAGCACCTTGCACTTGGTCTTTCTGAACCACATGAGGTTCCCATGTGCCGCCTTCTTGAACTTGTGCTGGTCCCTCTGGGTGGTATCCTGAACTTCAGGTGTTTCAACAGCACCACTCAGCTTGGTGTCCTCTGCAGACTTGCTGCAGGTGCACTCAATCCCACTGTCCATGTCATTATGAAGTTTTTGATTAGCACCAGTACCAGTGTGGATCCCTGAGGGACACCACTTGTCATCAACATCTATCATGACACCACTGACCACTGCCCTCTGCATGCACCTGTCCAAACACCTCCTTATTGACCAAACAGTCCACCAATCAAACCCATATGGCCCCACTTTAGAGAAGGATATTTTGGGGAGCCATGTCAAAGGCACTACAGAAGGCCAGATAAACGATGTCTGTAGCCCTTCCCTTGTGCATTGATGTAACCACAATGCTATAGAAGGCCACTGGGTTGGTCAAACAGGATTCTCCCTTGGTAAAGCTGAGTTGTCTCTCCTGCATCACCTTGCTATTCTCAATGTGCCTTAGGAGCTGCTGAAGGGATCTTTTCCATTATTTTCCCCGGCACAGAGGTAAGGCTGACAGGTTGTTAGTTCCCAGGGTCCTCTTTTTTATCCTTTAGAAAAACAATGTAAAATATAAAATATTTCCCGGACTAAAGACTTAAGGTACCTTTGTAAAAGGAAGACCACATCTAGATTGAATGGGCAATAGATGACTGAATGAAGAGCGATAGTTCTTTTGTCTTCATATGTGCATTAAACCAACTTTTAATTAGATCTTTTCCAGAGCTCCACAATCTCCATAAATATATATGGGCAGATTGAGCTATACAGATCGACTACCTTATGCAATTTTTCTAGCAATACACTTTTCACACCTGTAGAAATGGTAAAATATTTCACATCCAATACTTATATTGGAGTAGTTAGGTCTTAAAGAATTATACAATTCTAAAAACATTGTATGTCTCTGCTTTAGTTACTGCCTTTTAAAAGCAAATATGTGTTTTATAATGAACATACACTTCCAAGGCAAAATTACTCTTAAAACTAATTGGATTGTTATTATTTTCCAGTAATTTGTATTTGTTTAAATTAACTTAAAATCAGTCTAGGTTTATTCTGTACTGTTCTAGTTTTAAAACAAACCAGTGGGAGGCACCAAGTCAGAATAACAATTTAATAGGGAAATAATAATAATGATTAAAAAAAAAAGGTAAAGGCAGGGAAAAAAAACCAGTGGGTTAAACTGACAGAGTCAGGATACAACCTGACACCCTGTTGATCAGGGTGGCGATAGCAGTCCAGTAAGATGGTGGCTGCAGTCCTCCTGAAGTGGTGGATGTGGCTCTGTCGAAGCAGTGGTCCGGTCGAAGGGTCTGCTCTTCCTCAGAAGGTCCAGTGGTGGCTATGTAGCTCCTGTCCTCTGGGAAATCCAGTGGAAAGGGTGTCTGTGGTGTCCAGAGTCTCAGATTATATGCAGGATGGAACGCCTGGCTCCTCCCCCTGGGCGGAGCATCCCACAATGGGATGATGAGTCATGAGGCCAGGTGTTGATGGGCTCATTAACAGAAGACAGTCCGGGGGGAGTTATCTCTGAGTCATGTGGAAAGGCATTGATGGGCCATTAGCAGAAAGATAGACTGGAGGGAGGAGGCCAGGAAACACTGCCCCACCTGGTTTTAACAACTCATGAGAATGGTAATAGAATATACTGCAACCCAGGACATGTACTGTTACTAAACTATGCACCTGAATGCTCAGTGGTACATCCTAATTAAGTCAATGTAACCTGTAATGTTGTGCTCAACAAGGTAAATTAGATGCCATAGTTTCTGTTTGTTATAGATTCATGAACCCTTTGGAAACTTATTTTGCCTGCTAATGAGCTAATGAGCTTTCCCTCATTATAAATCTCAAACAGAATGTGCTTCATTTTGAATTATTTCAATATTCATCAAAGAAACTTTAATACTAGAGTCTATCTTTTTTTCTTCTTGGAGAAACAGACCATGCCTGACAAGTAAGTTAGAAAATATTTCTTTACTTACCAACACTTCAGTCATTGAGGTATATAGCTTCACCAACAATTTATTGTGGAGCAAATTTCAGAGGGGAAAGAAGAAAGGAGACAGGATAAATGACAAGAGCTAAGAGACCAAGCACTTTATACGGGTAACTTGGAAACAAAAGCAATTAGGCTCTGAAATGTACCTTGCTCTCCTCAAGCTCCTGAATTTGTTTTTCCCTGAATGAACTGTACTGCTATAGAGAGATATAGTTAGGTGTTCAGAGGACCCAATGCACAGAGGTATTTACAAAGAACACTGCAAGGTTAGGCTGAAAAAGTTTGGCAATACATCTGTCTGTACAAAGAAATGTCCATTCACATATGATACCCTGGTTTCAGATACTGGATGGTTGTTGCTCTTTCCCCCGCTTTTTTTTAAATGTGATTCTGAGAAGAAACCAAGTCAGCTAAAAATCCAAGATCACATTTGGATAGCTTAATCAACTGGTTGTCATAAATCTTTCCAAAGTGATTAATGACAGGCTTAAATTTACTGGTAAATAAGTACTAGAAAATACCGTAAGCGTGGTAGCAAGATTTCAGTCCTTTGGAAGTTAACTGTGGGCTTATATGGTAGCTACAAATAGATAGCTCAACTTTTTTTGGCCATGCTGGTGCCCATGAAATTATATCATCACAATATTTTGCTTCTATCTCACTGCTTTATGGTGTGTGACTCCTTCACTTGGACTTGTTTTCTACTTAACAGGAAGCCCCAGGCCCCCTGGCTTAGCCTGCTGACATCTGTGACATGAGCCTGATGCTTCATACCCCAAGTCTACTATTGGACTAACTTAATTTAGGTTGAGAGTTCATGGCTGGGTGACTTCAAGGTGGCTTAAACAGCTAAGCATAAATAGCATCAGATTCCCAATGCAATAAATTACTATAGCTACAACAGATGACCTCAGAAATCAGAAGGCTCTAGACATAAAGCAACTTGCTATAGGCTGAATTAGCTCTTTGAAGGAATAAATACAACTTCCCAATAAATATTCCACAAGGATTTGTCTATAAAGTGCATAGACCTGTGTTTTGACTATCCACAGGTCTTGATGTAGACCTTGCTACTTTAACATAGGACCTGTGACCGAATTGAGCACTGTGAACACTGAGTTACCAGTCTCTTGAGCAAAATTTGGTGCTCCTGATCTACAGTAATTGCAGACCAGAGGCAAATATGAATTTGTGGTTTGTAGTTTAATCACTTTACACTGTTTCTGGGGATTTTTTGTCCAAAAGCATCCAGACATCCACATAGTACCATGGTCAGACAACCACATTTACAAAAATATCATATGGATTATATTAGTGGTTCAGAATTACTCATTTTGCTAGTTGCTATTCACACTTTCAGATGTAGTCCTCTTGATCCTCACTTTGCAAATGACATCTCAAAAATTTCCCATTGGAATGTACTTTGTGCTCCTCAGCTGTACACATAACCAACATGTAATTCAACAAACTAACATGTATCTGGATTAAACCAAAGGCTTGCCATTGATACTGAAAACAGACAGATAGAAAGTTTCTAACACAGTTTTGAGTATTAGAAATCAGGCATTATTTATTGCAGTGCACTGGTCACTCAGAGGATCCTTCCTCTAATCAAGTGCCCCAAGCATCGGGTAAACAGAGCTTTTATCATACACACTGATTACATATTCATCAGCCATCCCTGATTACCTGATGTATATCTATTACTTTATTTTACATAGTTGTACCCTTATTGGAGGTCCTTATGGGGTTCTTTGGGGTCTGTCTTCAATGTCCAGTGTTCTTTTTAGGTGGTTGCTCCTTGACCCCTGATTGTGAGTAAGTGAAATATTGTTTTGCATAACTTCTGCTTTATCAGCCTAGCAGAGCTGAGCTGGCATCCTGCTTGCCATTTTCATGACTCATGTTTGCCTTCGTTAAATCCTTTATCTACTTCTTCAAGGCTGTTCTGTTCTACCTGTCCTTTTCAGAGTAAAATGCTGTTCTGTTTTACTGCTTCTATCACTGTGAACCTGCATTTGAGCTCAAAGTTCTGTGCTGCGCTCGTTCAAATACTTCACATGGTCTGTCAACATATATGTTTAGACATGACTAACAAAAGATGCATCGGATGTAAGAAAATGCAGTGAAAATGTTTATGACATGACAGAAAAAAATAGAACTACATAAGAAAGCTGTTTATTCAGCATACTTCAGCGTCCAGTATAGCACCAAAAATATATTTTTTTATCTGAAGACTTTCCAAAGGTTTGTGAAGATTATTTTTTAATTTTATTTGATTTTTACTCAGCTTACTGGTTTGGGTTTTTTTGGAAGATTTTGGACAAAAAAAACTCCTCACCAAACCTATCTCATTTCTCATCACTTATCCAGAAGCAGAAAATTTTTCTTTTTGCCTTCAGCTGAAGATCTGCAGTATGCTGGAAGTGTGCATGAAGGCCTCCCTTGATGATAGCAGACCTTAGATGCAGCTCTTTGGCAGCTAGAGAACAATTGCTCTGTTGTGCAAACTTAATACAATACTTACATTTAAAATGCAGAACCCCTGTGCATAAACATAAATTGCTTTTGCAAACAGGGAGCATATGTTACGAAACTCTTGGGTTGTGACGTTATCTCCCAATATATTTGGCAACGTTTAGGCACAAGTGGTAACATTAACCTGTTCAGGACAGGAACCACTCAGTTTACAATCTGGTATGTGGTGGCTTTAAATCTGTTTTTAATCCAACTAAATTAAACTCTTTTCTGAACATTTTTATTTTGCCTCAAGAATATCTTAATTTGATAAAATTGAAACCTCTACCTAATCAAGAAAAACTCCTAAGCATTTTAAACTTGAGAAAAACACTATTAAATGGACACCTAAGTTATTTTCATGGGGACAAATTAGTGTAAAATCAGTTACATGAAGACAAGGGTCAATAGCAAATTAATTTTTATCCCTATATGCTACTAAGTAGATATTTGTTCTAAAACTCTGTTTTTGTTTTCAATTCTCAATCAGTTTATCTGTTGTCTCACCCTTTGAGACAGCTTTGAAACACATGGTATCAACAAAGGTTTTTCATTACCAAAAAACCAATTTCTCTAAGATCCAGAAAGGTGAGTTTTTTTAAAGGAAAAATTTAAACTGCATTCAACACTTGATGAGTCTTCTTGTGTGCTCTATATTTATCATCATTGAAGTATTCATCAAAATCACCAAAGGCAATCAATTCCTTAAAGATTTAAACACCACTGTAGAAACCAAACCTTTTCATACACAAATAAATGTATAAGCGTAAAGGAAAATACCAGTCTGAAGTAACTATGCAGGTATTTGATTTTCTGTTTTGAACCAGAAAAGTCAGCAAAAAAAGTAACATACCAATTGAAGTTTATTCCCTCCTCTTGCTCATCTCAGGAAGCAAATGTGAAACAATAACATTGGGGTATACAAAAGATTTTGTTTAACTTTATGGTGTTTTTAGACTTAGAGCAAAATCAAGCCAAATATCTGAGTGAAAAAGGGGTACATTTAGAATGTGAAATATATTAATTATTTTTTACTTTTTTCTCCTGTGTGATATGAGATCTAATAGAATCACTGATTTGTATATGCAAACAGTGTAAAAAACTATCTAGCAAACATGGTATTTAAAAACTAGGAAATCTCCTTGATCATTTTGATTGTGTGCATCTAAAAGGCCATTTCTGTGCATTGATCTCATATGCAGTGTAGATTGACATCTAATTCATGATTCCTTTGAAGTGTCTGACCAGACTAAGATTAGTGAATCATTGAAAACAGAATCCACAGCCAAAGTGGTGTCAGACTTAGAACCAAAATACCAGGGGTTTTTATGCTTTAAGTTGTCAAAGACATTTTGAGTTTCTGTTCCAAATCACATTAAGATGTGACGTTTTTTATTGCGTGTATTGTTAAATTGTATATTTTCATTTCAGTGTGTTATCAGTACAGCATGCTTGATATCCTAAAAAAGCTCGGATTTAGGTATTACCTAGAATGGTAATCAGCAAAGGCTCTTGCTTCAAGAAAGAATTAGCACATGAATTGCCAGACACTTAGGTTAACAGGGTACCATCAGCTATGACCTCTTGAATTTAGCAGACACATTACCATAGCTTTAACTCTTGTGCATTTATTTCTTTCAAACTGAAAATTAGCTATTCCCATGACATATGTTTGTAACGTGTGGTCTGTCAGAAAGGTCAAGGCCAGCTCCAAAGAGGCACATTTGAGTTCACAGACCAGTCCAACATGATGGGTAACAAGTTCAAGGACCAAATTCATGCATTATTATGGAGGGACTGAGCTGGATGAAGACCATGTGGAGGACCACGAAGTGCTACTCGCCTTGGTTGAATTAACCCTTACTTCCTCACCCATTGCTTCATGGTTGCTTGAGGACAATGACACATTGTTGGTTGGAAAATTGACAAGACCTCAATTGAAAAACATATTTTTACAGACAAAAATTTCCAGTGGTTTTCACTGTAAAAGCTTGTTTTGGTTTAGTTTCAAATATTTTGTTGTCTACTATGAAGTAATTATTACAATGAGAAGAGCTATGGAGCAACCGTCCACTACTGATCGTCTATGCAGAAGACAACTTCAAAAGTTAATTCCTTCTAGTTATCATAGGAGTGGCTGGAAGTGGAATACAAGTAGAAAACAACACAGTAGAAATCCTGGATTTTACTGAGGGGGCAAAATACCAGCTGCAGACAGCTCAGAATTCTGAGATTATATGTGGGGTGCTTTTGAAAATTCTCTGACTATTTAAGATGGGTATATACATGTAACATTGTCAATGGTAATGAGCCATCCTAAAGTCACTTTTCTTTCATTCATTATTTTTCTAGGTTTACTGTTTATTTATTGTTTAGTCAAAAATGAGATATTTCTGAAGATTTAGCAACACACTAAAAGCGAGAAGCAGTATCAGTAAATACATGGAATACATAGTCAACACATAATGAACTCAGGGTTTATTGATTAAGATTGACTAAGAATATGATTTTAAATCATCGGTTAAACCAACTCAAAGTAGCAAAATAAGCATACATAATTCAGCTTTAACCCTAGTTTATACAGACATAGTTCAATTGAGTAAAAACTCGGTCCAAGACATAATTTTACACATCTAAGTCAACAGGCTTACTTGCAATACAAAAAGGAATAAACAAATCATATTTATACACCCTTCATTATTTCTCATAGCATCAAGAGAATCTCCACTCTCTCAGTAGTTAGAGCCAGTAATTTCCAATTTTGGGCAGATAAAATGAGGCTCTGATCAAAATCTGCTGTCTTCTTGCCATGCTTTCTACCTGTAGATAGTTTTCCCTGTTCCAGCCAGGACAGGGTTAATTTTTGCAGTATCCAGGAGAGGCAGTTTTTCTAAACCACCTCATATCATTGCTGGGGGTGGGGGGAAGTGTGTCTTTTCTGGTTGGGCAGCAATTCACATAATACCAGGCTTCATTGCATGCGAATCCTTTGCCTCTTTCTTGTATCTTCTGTCATTAGTATTGCTGGCGATACTGTTTGTTATCCTATCAAATGTTTCAAGTAAATTTTTATCTCAACACCTTATCTTTACCTTTTGTGCCTCCAATTCTCCTTTCCAGCACGCTGCATGGGGGTTGGGGTGGAAGAGTGAGCCAGCAGCACATGGTTTGGAGTGTTTCAATGGGAACACTGAACTGGGGAATGTCAATCCTGAACCATGACAATAGTGCTTTAGCAGACGAGCAAAATCCAGGTTTTGTGCTCAGTCATGTAGACCTTCATTTCTACTGGACACTCCTGTGAATAATAGAAAAATAATTAACACCCGCCAAAGTTGATCTGTCATTATATATAAAAATGAAGTTAGACTTGCTGCACACATTCTGTGGACTGCCAATTTGATTGTGTGCTTCTTACACAGATAAGCTACCCTCCTGCCCCCCTCCACCAATTTTGGTGCTTACTGTTTTTCAAGTGTTTTCAGCATATTAACTGAATGCCCTTATACTCACTTTACAGTCAGATATTATTACAGTATGCCTGTAAAAAGTAATTGTACTGCACAATTCCTTAATGGATAAACAGTATGAAGTGGGGAAAATGTTAACAAATATCTACTGGTGCAGAATGTACAGAAGCATTTTTTCCATGTGTGTGAACTTATTTCTGGGTAGAGATTCTTACCGACATGCATGGATAATTGTGTACATAAACATTCTTTCCATGTATTGTGCATAATGTGTGTGTTTATGCAGTCACATATATTTGTAGGTAGCTGTGTGTATGTTCCCAGGTGTGGATTGGCCTTGGTAAGAAATATAAGGGATAATTGGTCAAAAGGAATTTTGGTCCATGCTCCGCTCTCAGACGGAGTTGTAGATAAAGGTGCTAACTTCAGTATATTTTTAAATATAATGTTTTAGTAATGTATGCCTACTGTATCATGGGTTATTCCGTGAGACTGTCAAATGGAGTTCAGCACTGCTGATTGGAAGGATGTATTTCTGGTTTTGGCTTGCGGGTGGAGAAGCATAATTTGTTTTACATAGAGTTCTCACAGAGTTTAAGTAAAACATGCCCTGCACTGACTTAGTGTTGAACTATATTATAGGGACTATTGACAGTGTGGAAAGGTTAAATTAATTCTTATTTACCTATGTGTTTGGCAAGTAAATTGAAATAAAATTGTATTTTACATTTAAGTTTTATATTTCAAAAAAATAACCTCATTGTATGTAATTCTCCACCGTTGATAATATGCTGCATATGTTCAAACAGGGTTAAGAATTTTTAAGCTCATTATTTGATGTAGGTACAGTGATTGAAAAAACCCCAAGAAATTAGTTTAAGAAAATATATCTAAAATTTGTTTAAAATTAGTTTTTCTTCATAGATGTTCTTCCCAGAGAAATTGTTCTCTCTAACTTTTAAGAAAAAACCCCATGAAGCAAGCAGGTATAAACAGAGTAGGAGGTTAGTTTTAATTTTAGCTAATATTTGCAGAACATTTTTGGATATATCCAGCTCTGTTGGAAAGTTTTGGATTCTAAAAACAGTTGCTGATGTGTTTAGATTATTATTTTATCTGCATTACCCTTCCTATCACAAACAAAATGATATCTGGGCACTGATGCCTACAGTATCAGAGCTCAGGTGATACAAAGAGACAAGGAAAGTAAACTCAGGAGGGAGAAAGATATTTAAGCTGTTACCAAGACTTCATAAAGGAACTATACTCAGTGCTTTGAGGAGGATCCCTTTCACAGCCACTGAAGGCATAATAAACAATTTGCAGGGCTTTTCTAAGGATTGGTTATCTTTGGCACCAGCCACTTGATTCCTCCATAAACTAGAAACTGGCTTCCACTTCTGAGTCTGAGAAGAGGCAAAACCTGATGCAAGATCTGTTGTCTTCCCTGAGGATCAAGAAATGTATCAAAGTTTTTTAAGTGATGGTAACAGCTTTGTCTCATGTTAGCACCTACATTTGTGAATCTAAAGGTAAAACATGGCAGCCATAAGCACATGTCATCCTTTACATAATATTATTTTGTGGAATTTAACTCTTCTGCTCACTAATACACAAACCAAATGTCTTCATCTTTTCCTGTGAGTGTCCATCTATCTGTATCTGGCTTAGATTTGAACAAATTACCAAAGGGTAAATTACTATCCATCTGACCTGTAGCTGTTTAAGTCTATGTTCTTTGCTTATTGCAAATATAAAGTGAGATAAATGGAGATAGTTTAGCCTGTTTTCACTGAGAAAAAATGTTGCCAGTTGATCTACACAGAGAAGCAGGAGATATACCATATAGATTCAAATACCTGTTTGGATTTTTTACATTATATACAGGTATATACAGAAATGTACACATACCAAGAAGTAAGCATACAACAAAAACATTGTTAAACGTTTTCTTTCACTCCTTTTTCTTGGGAAGATTATTACATCTTTTACTAGTTATGTATACTCTTCTTAGTATTGCGTATTAGTTATGTAAGTGTTGACTCTGCAGACTGAAAACATTAATATCTTTTAACACAGATTATGATATTAATTACACTAGTGAAGCTAATGAGTTAACTCTGCATGTGCTTCAGTTCTACTGGAATCAAAATTATACTCAGAGTGCGACAATCAATTTGTATTTAACTAGTGTAAGCAAATGAACATAAGAAGTGCTGAAAAATTGGCAGATGAGGTTGGGGTTTAGGCAACAAATTCTATAGGTTGTTTAAAATACTATTCCAGTCTACAATGAAAGGATCCTATGGAAAGAAACTTCTTCACAGGGAATTTGGTAATATGTTCTATTATCTCATGGTTAGAAATTTAGAGTTGTGCCAACTTGACAGCCACAGCAGTCTAGAAAGAGGCTGGTGTGTGCGAAAGGAGTCAAGATCTGTATTACCATGCAGTGCAGCTAGATCTTACTGATATAAATCTACAGAGTAACTAAGCTGAAAGTAAGTGAAACTTCCTTACTTTCACTCTTCTGGGTTTCAAAAGACAGTTATTTCTCTGCATATATACATGTAATGCACAGCTGGCTAATACATGGATATCATTAGTCCAAACAATTATATCACTGGGAAATAAATCTAAAGAAACCAAGTCAAATGCCTGTAGGACTGAAAATATGGCTTTTAGAAGCTGAAATAACAGAGAAAGCAAGATAATAGTACAGCTATGAAAAGTATTTCAGTATCACCAAACTGTCTTAAAAAAAGGCTATTCAGACCAGAGGTGCATGTAAGGAGATGGGACCAGAAATATGTAGAAGAGACTGAGGATGGTAATGTGTACATTGTTTGGTATAGTCTGTTTGCTTAATTGTCTAAATGATTTTATTTTCTAGAATTTAATTTGAGGAGATTTCATCAAGGCTGGTTTGAACTCCAGCTGTGTTCAGGATCCCTCTCCTTTGCTTTTTCTCAGGGTTGCACTGTGATCCGCATTCCCCTGTGGCTCAGTTTTTGCTTGTTTTCTACAGGCTTCTGTAGAATATTTACTGGGATATTTTAAAAATATTTGTTTCTGGTTTTGTTTGCTTGTTTGTTTCCTGTTTTGTTTTGGGGTTTGTTTGTTTGTTTTTAATCATGTACAGAGACTTAACAATTCTCTCAAATCTCCCTTTGTTAATTGGGAAACCTTTTAGTCAACACAACTTACCCGTGCTCAGGCTCAGCTTTTCATTTAGCATTTTTCCATTATCACAAAACAAGCACATCCACACATATAGCCTGCATGGATTTACCTGCCATTCCTAGAAAATTTCCTGACGGAGTAGGACTCATCTGTCCTTCACACGAACTGAGACTTTTCCAATGAGTTGATACATGGTGAAAATTCTATTATTTTTAAGGAAAAAAAAAAAATCATCATAGGATTATCAAACGCTGGAAAAGACTTCCAGAGAGAGCATGAAATATTAGTGCTTTGGGATACTAAGATGCTGACTGGATAAAACCCTGGAAAGTCTGCTCTTCATCTCTCCTGCTCTGTGCAGGAGACTGGGCTAGAAACTTGCAAGGCTTCCCTTCAATCTGCATAATGCCATTATTCTGAGGTTTTAAATGACAGCTGGGCAAACCAGAAAAAACACCTCAAACTGTACCAGCAACCTCTTATATACATGCACTCTGGGGTAAAAATGAAAGTGACAGAAGTTATTTTTATGTGGGATCAGACTCTTCCCACCTGAGGACCATCCTGTGTAACTGAGGCAAAGTAATCTTGAGGGGCCACACCCCACTATGAGGGAGTTACTGTAATGGCAATATGCATGTTTCTGAACTGTCCAAATCCTACGTGGGGAACTGCTATTAGTGGGTTTTCCTACTGGTTGGTGATCCTTACTTTTGTTATGGCCTCACAATGCCACTCACAGCCAAAACATTTTAGGAGAATCCTCATGATATGTTCAATTCAATCAGGGGGCAGGACACTACACATGTGGTTTATGATCCTGTAATCTTTTAATTCCCACTCCTTGCATCTGCCAATCTTCTGTGTGTGCCGATGGGCGATAGCCAAGGGATAGGCAATTACTGTATTTGGCACTAAAGAACTCGTTCTCTCAACGTTAATGATAGCACCTGTCATAGGGGAGACCAGTGCTGTGTCAGTACATTTGAAAAGCTCCATCTCAGCTCATTAGGTGTCCCTCAAGTAGATCACCACAACATTCAGTAGTTTTGGATCCAGTGATACATCCAATGTGTTTTTCTGGCACTGGGCAAGGAAAATGTTAGCATGAGGTTTTTTTAGACAGCAAAACTGCAAGTTTTGTTGCATATAGGGAAGCAAGGGCGCATGTCCCACGTTTATGTGTTCTGGTTTTGGATGGGGTAGACTTAACTTTCTTCACAGTAGCTGGTATGGGGCTATGGTATGGGGCTAGGTTTTGGATTTGTGCTGAACACAGGGTTGATAATACAGAGATGGTTGTTATTGCTGAGTAGTACCTACACAGAGCCAAGGCCTTTTCTGTGCCAGTACTGCCCTGCTGGTAAGGTAGGGGTGCATGGGAGCCTGAGAGGAGACACAACCAGAACAGGTGACCAAAGGGATATTCCAGACCATATGGCATCATGCTCAGTATATAAAGAAGGGGAAAAAGGAGGAGGGTGGGGCGACATTTGGACTGATGGTGTTTGTCTTCCCAATCACCGTTATGCTCATCTGGAGGTGGCTGAATACCTGCCTGACTGTGAGGAGCAGTGAATTAATTCTTTATTTTCGTTTTCTTGTGTGTGTGACTTTTGCTTTCCCTATTAAAATGTCTTTCTCTCAGCCCATGACTTCTCTGGCTTTTACCATTCTGATTCTCTCCCTAATCCTGCTGGTGGGAGAGTGAGGGAGCAAGCAGCTGTGTGGGGCTTGGTTGATGACTGGGGTTAAACCACAGCATTATTGCCATGTCTGTCTGAAATAAAAGTCCTACCAAATGTAAATCAGAGCTGAAGTTTATACAGTACATGGGTTCTGAAAGTATTAATTTGCTACATGTTAAATAAAGTGGTTCTTTTTCAAGTTTTACATCCTATGGCTGGATGAGAATACCTATTATAAAAGCACAGAAAAGCCTTTTCAACTGGTTCTTATAAATATTTGCACTTAACCAGCAAAGAATGGATATTGTGTGTCGGGACTTGGAAATTTGAATAATAAAATTATAAGAAAAGATCACATAAATCTAAATTATGGTTAGCTAGAATTCGGAGCATTACTCAAGCAGAGAAAAAGGCTAAATTCCTTGAATGAGTATTTTGCTTTGCATGATTTACTCTGCTGTGTCATTTGACATCTGTTTTGGAATAGGGCTATGTAAAATTTTTGAAGAGGAAAACACAAATACATCATTATTTGACAAGCTATAGCTGTGTCCTATTCACCATATGCATATTACTTATAAGCTACAGAAGGAGAGTTCATTCAATATGGTTATGTCTGTGAGTTATTGTTGCCCAAAAACTCTCTTTTCTCTATGTAATATATAAGTTTTATATCAGGTATATAAAATTTAGATCTTTTTAATAATTACTGTGGCACACTAAGAGTTTTTAACTAATTGACTATATTATCTATAGCTTAATAAACCCATGTTAATCATTTAAGTACTTCGTAATTTCCCATTTTATAGTTTCATTTTTTTCTTTTTTTAATGTTTTTATTTTTTTAATATCGTAATAATCTCTTGTTTGGGGTAAATCCTTTTCCACTAGGATCTGGTACCACATGCCTGCTTAAATAAACACATGTGTGACTTTTCACATTATATATCTACACTTTTTAATGAACTTAATATTCCTGTGAAACTTAGGAATTCTTTAATGCTGTTGTTCTTTATTAAAAAAGCCTTCTGTGTGCAAGCCATATAGAGGGGAGATGGACCAGTAAAACGCTTTTTGGCATTTTGCACATCAGCAGTTAACCAGCGTCAATTTGATTCTTTCCTCCACATGTTGAAACACAGCTCAGAGCATTAAAGTCATTCTCCAGTGATTGGGACAAAAGTAGGTTAGTAGAGTGGGTTGCTAGGAAACCAGTGTCAGTGTCATCTATGACCTTGCAGAGCATAAAGAGACCATATAGATTTATTGAGCTCTGTGGCACATTGTCCAAGTCCTCTGCTTGGCTGTCTTACTCTATTTCCATCTGCCATCATGGTGCTGTGCTCCCTCACACATGGACACATGCCCTCCTCCCCAAAAGCAGCCATGTAAAAGGAGAAGCACCTCTGCTTTTCGAGACTTCCTAAAGCATCACTGTAATTATTCTGTTGCATTAAACTACAGCATAGTCTCTCAGCTAACTAGACAGAGAAAACAGCATAAGCAAAACTGCATCCTTTTAACAGCTGGTTTCATTACTCGGTGGCTGTGAGAAATATCAGTTCTGCTGGAAGCAGAATCATTAAAAATGTATAAACATCACAAAATAATTTTGCTGTCACATTCAAAACATCTTTTCAAAGTTGCATCCACAGTTTTCACAGCTGAGGTGACTAAAGGTTAAACAATCACATATTATAGGGAGCTGTGGCACTCTTGTCATCTTCCCAACTCCTTTTTTAGAAACAGCTGAAGGTAGCAGGTAGGAAGGAAAACAAATGAAAATTTTATACTCACAGAAAGAATATTTAAAAAAACCCCTTTGAATATGCAAAACCTTCCTGTTATAAGAATTTCCCTTCCTCTTAGGTAGCTTTAGTTGTTTAGTATTTAATATTGATGTTTGTATTACAGAACTAGAAACAACATGTGGTGGGAGCCACATGATAATGAAATCTTACTCAGATTATGTTAGCATTTTACTATGAAGAAAAGGACCACATGTAAAAATTTCAGTTAAAAAGTACTAGGTTGGGTGCCTGGACTATTGTATGGTCCTTTCCATAGCTCATAATGGATATATGCTATTTTGTCATGCAGAAATATTTGTGATAGCAGAAGTTATTTTTAGAAAGGGAAGGATCACTTTTCCTATGCAGCCGAATTATCCATATTGCTTTCCTTTACCCTGTTAGGTCCCAAAAGAATGCTAGAGCGTGAGTAAGTTACTCTGTGACTACCACTGAACTCTGGTTGTATCACAGTGGCTGAAAAGTGCACTCCATCTTGAAGGGCCTTCTGGGAGGCTTCTTGCATTTAAAACCAGGGATCACTCTGTAGAGCATTTCAACTGATTGTGTCTGTCTTAGAGGTTCTCAGGCACCATGGTGAGTATTGGGGCATTAAAATTCTAGGTCACATGCTGCCAGGAGATATGGCTTCTTACCCAGTCCCTGTAAAAAGTAAGAAATTCAGTAGTTTGTTCATTTGTCATTACTCCCTCTCGTGTTATGAAACACAAAAATGGGAGAAACAGCAATAGATTAGGCAGCTCTATTTGTTCTGTAAGTAGTTATTGAATCTTTATGTGTGATGGGGCATAGATGTGAGATAGCAGTGGAAAACTGCTTTGGTTTCCAACATGGCCTAACAGCAGAATTCAGGTCCTGCTGTGCAATCCAGGCCCTAGCCAACCCCAAGGATTCACCTAGCTCCTTAGATAGCTAGAAGAGCTTCTGTGACAATTTTAGACTCAAAATTCCACAGAATGTTCAAACTTTTGCAGTTGGACATATCTGCAGGAACCTCCATCATACCACGAGACAGAGGATGTGTCACCCCACATTTGATTCAGGAACTGTGCCTCTTGCAATGGCAAACTCCTCCTGATGTAGGACATTGGTGTCAACCTGGCACACAGCCTAATTATCATGGACATAGTCAGGCTCTCTGGTTCTGCCATGCTTTTGAGTCTGTCAGGTAATTAAACAAAGACTGCCCTAAGTTCTTCATTCAACTTACACTATTTAGATAATTTGGCTAATATGGATCCTCAGGTGTACGATTAGATAGAATTTAATTTTTTTCCTGTTATTTTTTATAATCCATATTGAACTATGTCCACAGGTGGCAGAATAACTGTATCGTTCCCTCAGTTTGTAAATGGATAAACACTGCCAGAGCCATTCAAAGCCTCTCAGCAGGATAAAAAAACATACGTTTTGAAAGTTCCAGGCTTCATTTGGGAGAAGAAGAGATGCAGAAGGGAGGTGTATAGCCTTAAGATAGAGACCTGAGAGAAGAGAAACCTCTTATACCCCAGTCTGCAATCAGTTCAGCTTACTAGGGCTCTGGCACAGGCCAAATGAGTGGCCATCCTTGTAGCTTTGTGTCCTACACAGTTAGCTGCTAATTCTGTGCCTTCAGTGATGGAATTTGATTAGGAGGGTACCCATAAAAGGGTCCTCTAAACTGACCTGGAAATAAGTTAGTAGTATTTTCAACTAATGGAAAGAGAGAAGACTATGCCTCTCGAATCTCATTAGACAGGGAAGAAAAAGCTAACATACATTAAAAAAAAATAAGAAAAATTACTGAAGTATAAATCTACACCACTGCCAAACTTTTACTTTCCCGCAGTTTTGAGCTCCCTCTCTACCTTAAATGAAACATTGATCATTAAAGTGAATACTATCTCAGGAAAATAATTTCCTCATCACAATATTGTTGTCTCTATGCAAAGCAAGGGATTGTGTTGTCCTCAGGGTTAGACAGCACATAGTTTGAGTCTTTGTATAATTAGTGTCTGAAAAGCAAATTGTATTACTGCTGGTCTTCTTCAGAGCAATAAGACCTGGTGTGCTCTTGATTGTCTTTTAAAGCAACAATTAAAATAATAATCAGGAATTTCCCTTTTGCCTCATTTGGATTAAAGTTAATCTGAGGCTATGTCTATATTAAAAAGTAAGGAGAGTACCCAGAAATACCATCATCTATACCAAACTCCCAGATTAGTCAGTCCTGTGCTTTGGCTTCTGCCCACAAGTACTCCTTGCTGCTACTGGATGTTCTGAATTTAAAGTACTGCAAAGAACAATCCCATTAAGGAGTTTGCATACAACTACAGTGTTGTAGAGACTACAGGGACATAGGAATGGGGTGTCACACTGGGTATCAAGGATGCCATGGAAAACACATAGGAAGCGTTAGAAATCTGTGTGCTGTTGTGAGCTTTGATTTTAGTGGGACTGTGGAGGTGTTGTGGAAAGGTTCACATTACTAGGGTGCTTCAGTGGAAGGACACAAAACTTTTTGGAAGGACCAGGTAGGAAGATGTGGATGTAGAGTCGCCCTTTATGTGAAAGAGCAGCTTTCTGGAGCTCTGTCTAGGCATTGATGATGAGCTAACTGAAACCTTGTAGGTAAAGATTATAAAGCAGACCAGCCTGGGTAACATATATAGTTAGTGTCTGTTGTAGGCCACTTGACCAAGAAGAAGTGGTGGATAAGACCTTCTAAAATTAGCTCCAAGTAACCTCACAGGACCTGATCCTCAAGGGGGACTTGATAACTGCTGTAAGAACAACACAGCAGTCCATAACCAATCCAGAAATTTCCTGGTATCAAATTCCTAATCAGTGCTCAGCTGGACCTTCTTGGAGCCATGTTGGAGAGGCAAATGTCAGAGGCAGCCTTGTGGTGACCATAAGATAGTGGAGTTCATAATTATGAAAGCAGGGAAAAGGGAGTGTTGTTCTGCTGGAGGGTAGGAAGGTTCTGCAGAGGGATCTGGACAGGCTGGATTGATGGGCCAAAGTTAGTGGTATGAGGTGGAACAAAGGGAAGTTCTGGTTCCTGCCCTCGGGCAATGACAACCCCAAGTAGTGTTACAGGCTTGGGCATGAGTGTCTGGAAAGCAACCCGGGGAAAAGGACCTCGGGGTGCTGGTCAAAAGCATCCTTTGCTTGCATCAGCAATAATGTGGCCAGCAGGACTGGGGCAGTGATTTTCCTCCTGTGCTCATCACCAGTGAGGCTACACCTTGAGTCCTGTATCCAGATCTAGGCCTCTCACTACAAGAAAGTCACTGAGGTGCTGGAGTGTGTCCAGAGAAGGGCAACAGAGCAGGGGAAGAGTTTGGAGCACAAGTCTTATGATAAGAAGCTGAGGGACCTGCTGAGTTAGTGGAGAAGAGGAGGCTCAAGGAGGTCCTTGTCGCTCTCTACAACTGCCTGAAAGGAGGTTATGGTGAGGTGGGGGTCAGCCTCTTCTCTCAAGTAGCAAGCAACAGAATGAGAAGAAATAGCCAAAAGTTGTGCCAGAGGGGTTTGGATTGGATATTAGGAAAAATTTCTTTATCAAATGGTTGTCAAGCATTGGAATAGGTTGCCCAGGGAAGGGATTGAATCACCATTCCTGGAGGTTTTAAAATATGTGTTGGTGTGTTGCTCAGGGCCATGCTTTAGTGGTAGACTTGGCAGTGTAAAGTTAATGGTTGGACTTGATGACCTTAAGGATATTTTCCAGCTGTAAATTTATATGATTCTATAAGAAGAGAGTATACAGATTATAGAAGGAAGTATGGGAAATCTGAGAGGAATACATAGATTCAGAGACATACATAACATGCAAACATTATGACATGATTAGGAAAGGCAAAGCTTATCCTGAGTGTGATGGCAAAAGCAACGAGAAAGGCATACATGTAATATATGCATAGGTAGTAAAAAGGAGAGTAGACAAAATATGTACCCAGTACTGATTGAGTCAGGTGCAATGTTCATGCAGAACATGGCAAAGGGTGAGATCCTAAATGTCTACTTTGCCTTATTAGAAAGACCAGTCTCCAAGAACAGAAGGTCCTTGAAGCTGGAGAGAACTGTGTGTGTGTGAGAAGTCTGGAGCAAGGAAGACGTCCTCGTGATACAAGAGGATCAGGTCAGGGAATACTTAAGTGAACTGGGCATACATAAGCCCATGGACATTGATGTGATGCAGCCAAGTGTTGAGAGAGCTAGCAGATGTCATTACAAGGACACCTTTGGCAATCTTTCAATGATCATGGCAATTGGGAGTGACATCTGAGGACTGGAGGAAAGCAAATGTCATTTCTGTCTTCAAAAAGAACCAGAAGGAGGACCCTATAAACTGGTCTGGCACACCTCAGTTCTCAGTGAATGTGATGGAACAGCTAAACTTGGAAACCATTTCCAGAGTTATGAAAGACATAGGAGTAATCAGACTAGTCAGCACGGATTCATAAAGGGACAGTCATACTTCAGCAGCCTGGTAACATTCTGCAATGACTGGCTTGGTGAGAGCAGCTGGCATTGCCCACCGTGACTTCAGCAAGGCTTTTGACACTAAAAAGTGATCCTAGTAGATCACTTTAGAGAAGCTAACAAAGAATGTGTGGAATGAGCAGACAATGACATGTATTGAAAATCAGGTGAATGGTCAGTAATAGGTCCATTGATAATCTAGACAATGGGGCAGAGTGTAGCCTAAGCAAGTTTGCTGCAAACAAAATGGAGAGGAGCACCTGATGCACCAGAGCATCATGCTGCCATCCAGAGAAACCTCAGCACGCTGGAAAAATGGTTTAACAGGAACCTCACAAGGTTCAGAAAAGTGAAGCTGGAAGTTCTTACTTGAGGAAGAATAACCCCATGCACCAATTTAAGCTGAGGACCAACTCACTGGAAAGCAGCTTCACAGCAAAGGCCCTTGGGTTCCTGGTGGATGTCAAGCCGAGCATGAACCAGTAATGTGTCCTTGTTGAAAGGACAAGGCCAAAAATATCCTGGGTTGCACGGCCAGGATGTTGCCAACTGGTCAAGGGTGGTGATCCTCCACCTCTCCTCCACACTAGTGATGTCACACCTGGTGTCCTGAGGCCAGTTCTGGGCTCCCCAGTACAAAATAGATACAGGCATACTAAAGATAGTGCAGTGAAGGACCATGCTGTTATGAACCGGTTTAAACACAGAAGAGCAAGGAAAATTAAGTCTCTGTGAATAAAATGAATCAAACCCAGAAAGGTTTGAAATATACCCCAAAACTTGATTAAAACCAAATGAGGTTAGATGTTGGTGCCAAAAAAAGGTGACATATTTTATTTAAGAGTAAAAGAGGCAAAGAGAAAGAAAAGAAAAGAAAAGGAAAAGAAAAGAAAAGAAAAGGAAAAGAAAAGAAAAGAAAAGGAAAAGAAAAGAAAAGAAAAGGAAAAGAAAAGAAAAGAAAAGGAAAAGAAAAGAAAAGAAAAGGAAAAGAAAAGAAAAGAAAAGGAAAAGAAAAGAAAAGAAAAGGAAAAGAAAAGAAAAGAAAAGGAAAAGAAAAGAAAAGAAAAGGAAAAGAAAAGAAAAGAAAAGGAAAAGAAAAGAAAAGAAAAGGAAAAGAAAAGAAAAGAAAAGGAAAAGAAAAGAAAAGAAAAGGAAAAGAAAAGAAAAGAAAAGGAAAAGAAAAGAAAAGAAAAGGAAAAGAAAAGAAAAGAAATAGAAAAGGAGGTGTGAATGGTGGTGGGGACAGGGAGAGGGTGACAGGGGTTGGGTAGAAACATATCACCCTTCTGAGGGTCCTGACAACGTCTCGTTGCTCCCCTCCATCTGGTCTTCTTGGTAGTGAGGGTCCCCCGCTGCCCGCCACTAAAAAGTATAGAATCCCATGGATTAATATACATTTGGGCCAGGTGGGAATGCCCACATGCCTCCCTGGGGGAGGGCAAGTTTGACACTGTCCCTTGCAACACTGTGGATCTGTGGCGTCACTTACAGTGCTCTGGAGCAGGGTCTGGGGACCCGTTGGGTGCGTCCTGTGACGGGTCATGACACCCCCTCTGCTGTCCTTCATGTGGATGCAGCTTTTCCAGGATGAAGGGCCCCACAGCCGAGCTGGCCTGAACAGTGGAGGATGGATGTTAACTGCCTCGGACCAGAAGGTTTCTCACCACACACCAAAAACCTCTCCTCCCCCCCACCCTTTGGTGTGAGGGTCTGTGTGAGCCTGGCAGGTGATAGCCCTCCGGCTGTGGTCTCCACCCGAAAGTACTAAGCTTGATCCCTCTGTGAATATATTCTTTCCCCAGCCCACACCTGAGTCACTTTATCTTATCTCCATCAATGAGCAGAGAAGGGCCTTAGTCAGGGCCCCATTCAGGGTGTGGTCATCCTCACCTTCTATTATACAATTTTGCTATAATAGGCAAAACTTTCATGAAAATGTTTAAGCCATAAACTATAATATTTCAGTCTCTGACACATGGAGATATTAACAAACCTGAACATCAAAAGATATGAGGAAAGGCTGTGAGGCCTGGTTTTGTTCAGCCCTGAGTGAGAAGGCTTGGGAGAAATGTTCTCATGTGTATGAATACCTGAAGGAAGGAATACAGAAGATGAAGCCAGGCTCTTCCTAGTTGTGTCCAGTGACAGGATCAGGGTAAATGGGCACAAACTGAAACATAAGAGGTTACCTCTGAACATGAGGGCACTTTTTCACAGTCAGTGTGACCAAGCACTGGAACTTGTTGCTCAGGATGGTTGTGAAGCCTCCATCTTTTGAAACATTCAAAAGCTGCCTGGATATATTTTTTTGTATTTGGTTCCTGATGGCACTGTTTGGACATGTGATTTGGAAAAATGATCTCTAGAGATTCCTTTCAATCTTGCCCATCCTGTGATGGTGTTCCCAGACCCGTTTTATTTATTACATATATATATATGGCTGATATAGCAGTAACTCAGACAGGGGACTCTAAGTCTTACCAGCTGATTGAAACTTGCCATCTTTGTCTTGGAATCTTTGTCTGGTGTAGTGACTTTGAGTCTCTGCTTCAATGTACTCAGTTTCAGTATCCATCCCTGCCAGTAGCAAGATTAGGACTTGAATGAAAAGCTTGCTAGCTGCTGTTATTAGTATTGAAAGAGTCTTAATGATGCCCCTAGATCAGGCAACATCTGATGTGAACACAGGCTGGGGGATGGACAGATCATGAGCAGCCCTGCTGAGAAAGAGTTGGGGGTGATGTTGGATGAGAGGCTGGACAAGAGCCGTCAATGGGCTCTTGTAGCCCCAGAAGCCAGCCCTACCCTGGCCTGCATCAAAAGCAGTGTGGCCAGAAGGTCAAGGGAGGTGATTCTGCCCCTCCACTATTGTGAGACTCCACCTGGAGTGCTGCATCCAGCTCTTGGGTCCCTAGCACAGAAAGGATATTGGCCTCTTGGAGTAAGTCTAGAGAAGGGCCACCAAGATGGTTAGAGGGATGGACCACCCTTCCTATGAAGAAAAGATGAGAGAGTTGGGGTCGTTCAGCCTTTTTGTACCTAAAGGGGCCCTACAAGAGAGCGGGAGAGGGACTTTTTACAGGACATGTAGTGACAGAACAAGGGATAATGGTCTTTAAACTGGAAGAGGGTGGGTTTAGACTAGGATGAAATTCTTTACTGTGAAACATTGGCAGAGGTTGCCCAGAGAAGCGGAGGATGCCCCATCCCTGGAAATGTTGCAGGCCAGGTTAGATGGGGCTCTGAGCAATCAGCTCTAGTGGAAGATGTTCCTGCCCATGACAGCAGGTTGGTACTAGTGAATGATATTTAAGGGCTCTTCCAACACAAATCATTCCATGATTCCAGGCAGTGGGGTAACACATTAGCATGTATGATCCAACACTTACTGAACACTTACTGATTTTAGTTGCATGGGGTGTACACTGGCTTGAAACCTCTGATCCTCATTCAGCCAACAGATACATTTTGAGAAAAAAAATCACAGGAAGAGAAAATATTAAATTTTATTGGTAGAGATAAGCTCATCTTAATGGTGGAGTTAGGCTGGATGTACAGGAGATTCTCAGGCTAACCCAGCAATGTCAGGCTCTCAAATCCCTGTTCTCTCCGAGGGTTTGTTCAACTGTCCCAGTGACACATCAGAGATGTCACCAGCCACATCAAACAGCACCTGCCCAGGAACCTTTCTCGAACCATTCATCAGCTACATATAGCTCAAAATTCACACACTGGCCACCCCTGCAGCATATGGACAGAGTTTTGCAAAAGTGTAGCCAGAAATTGTCTGAGCAGTTTTATGTCAAAGGGAACTGGAGGATACGTCAGTTTTTATTTGGAAAGTGTTTCCTTTGGCTGTCTATTGTGGCAGAACCTACTTGGAGTGACCAAAGGAGCATAAAAATAAATACTGGCACTTTTTAGCACTGTAGAAAGTTAAAAAATTATTCATTGGGATCATTGGATCAAAAGATTTCAACCAAAGAATTTGTCCTCCATTATTTTGTCTGAAGGAAATCTTAATTTCAACAAGGAAATAAACTGAAAATAGAAGCTAAAGGTTTAGTGAAATATATACCATGAAAAATGTTCTTAAGTAGAACATCAGGGGGAAAAAGGATAATCTTCAATTTCTGAGTGACTGGGGGTGTTACTACAAGGAGCACTGCATTGCATTACACCAGGCAGTGTGAGGCTGAGCCCTCTTCCTTTACAGGTATCAGAATAGTGAGCCCTCCCAGCACAGCATGGGTCTGTGAATTTCTCTGCTGCTGCCTTCCCATGGTGCAATCCATAAGCACAGCCCCATAACAAAAACCAGCCAGTTCCAGCATTTTGGCCCTCAGGATTCATACATGCATACACACCCTTGCAAACGTCAGTCACTCAAATGTTTCTGAAAGTATTACAGAAAGCTTTATTTTGGGGAAAAAGTCAGCCTGTAATGGAAAAACATGTGATTGTAAATGAGAGTTGTGAGAAATGTACTCAAATCTTTAGGCTAGGCTTGAAGCTATGTGGATAGACAGCTGCATAAGGATCTAGCCCTTTAGAATAAATTTGCATTCAGAACCGTCTTGAAGTGTGCCATTGCAGTGTAGCTCAGACATTAAATGACAGCACTACCCTGGCATCAATCTGAGTATTTACAATTACACATGCTTCTTCTAAATTTGGTTTAGATCAAAATTGGATGTAAGGAAAAGATATAGAAAGTTAGTTTTATGGTTGGCTGGCCAGCACTATATACTTTCTAAATATTTTTGGGCAAATTTCCCAGCCTGTTTTTTAGAACAATGACATTCAAATGAATGCAGATATCTTCACTTCAGCTACTCATCAGATTATTTCTGTGAATTCACAAAAGTGACCCTTGCAACTAGAGATTAATATTCACAACAGAAATTTGATTTTTAACTCAAAATTTCTAAGAATTAAATGTCCCATAGGTGGATTGCTAGTAATTACCCTGTGAATATTCTGCAGACTGCATGTTTTAACTGACTCCCCACCTCACTCTCAGATGTTTTTCATTTTTCACCTACCTTTTTCCCTCTCTTTCAACATATTTTTTATTTTTTCAGACCCATGCATGACTGGACATAGTACATTGAGTGGTCAGAAAACTATGATTCCTTTTCTAGTGGCTTATTTTTCCACCAGTTTGATGAACTGAACGTGTTGACAGTGGGGTCTAAAGGATATCATGACCACCGAGTATCCTGAGAAAGGGGAACAGAGCTAATGTTCAGGTCTCTAAAAGTTTATAAATACATATATGCTACATGGTCTTTACATATGAATCAAGTGTAACAGAGATTGATCAAATTAATCCTGTGTATATGGCCCTGGCCCCATAAAATTGTGTGCTCTGGGGAAAGCAGTAGTAGGTGTACTTTACAGTAGGTGTACAGTACAGTCCCAGTGTTCTCTGCCAATGTGCTGTTGATCGATAAGGCCAAAACAGGTATCTCCAGTTTTCACACCCGTTCTGGGACTCACCATCACCTCGTTGCTGCAGATGCCTTGGAAAGCAATGGGCGGAGAAGCACAGAGCAGTGCAATGTGCCCCAGACGGATGCAGCGCAGGGGCAGTGAGCAGCGCAGGGCTGCTGGGGGTCAGCCTGCCATGCTTCATGCACCTCTGCTCTTAAAGTGCAGGTGCATGTTCAGTGATCTACTGAATCTTCTGCTCCTGAACATATTTGTGCACTCTGAGCCCTCGTCAGGAAGGAGGCCAGCCTTGAGTCTTTGAGAGTGTCTTCTTAACTGCAGAGATATCAGTGGTCAGACAAGAACAAGTAGCAATTCTCTGCATGGCACCTGTAGCAGGGCTTCATCTTGGAAGTGTTTTCTCTGGCAGGAAAGCCAAAGTCATGGCAAGGTCACTCTAATACAACTGGATCAGAATGATTCAGCCTAGTATTGGAACATGTGCTGTTGTGCTTAATGAGAATACATTTAAATTTCTTTGATATTTCTTCTTGATAGGATATTAAAGCCCCCAGATTGCAACATATTCCGTTTTAGTTGCTCTACCTTTGTTAAGTAAGCAAATAATCTGTTGCCTGTAAGCAAAAGAAAGGCATTATGTATGTGCCACGCATTCCCACCTTTTCTTTAAAAGTAAGTAGCTCTTTCTGCGTCAGATTGCTTTATGTTAGACCATTAGATATACTGACTAAGTGTAAATAATATCGTTTTTATTAAAATATATTATGTTTGCACACATAAATTACTTCAGCTTTGTTTTAAACCAGTTCACACAATTACTATCTTATTTTAGGAAGAATAAAGATGATAAAAACATGATCTTACCCTGCACCCCGCAATCTATGGCACATAAATATGGGTTAGGATGTACAAGGAAATGTACATCCTAATGTACAAGGAAATGGAGTCTGGGCACAGACTACCTTGTAAATGTCTAATGTGAAGATTACAAGGAGGAGAACTGTTGAAGTGGATGAAAAAAATGCAAGAGTTCTGAAATAAATTTCTGTAGTTTTGATGCAGAGTCACTGAGGCAAGCAGCTTCAATGTAGTAGAGCTAAACCATACAGAATTACTTAATTCTCAGACCAAGGGCTGCTTCACCTCTTATAGCTCTTATTCAATGAATGGTATCACTGCAGAGGATTATCCAGGTGACATTGCTAAAATTATGCAGAAACAGATCACATCCTCAGGAATGCAGAAAACTAGCTATTGGCAAAACAAAGCTTTTAGAAGATTTGCCCTTTCAGCAAGAAAGCCAGGGTCAGACTCACAACAGACTTCACAGATTCTCTGGTCTCTGTGTTTGGAGAGGTAACTAACTCATACTTGCAAGACATTTACATACTTTGATTAGGAGTGCAAAACAAATGACCTTACTGAGACAGGGGAATCAGAAGGCAGACTATTGTCACAAGCAGTAAATGAAACAAATGTTTTCTTTCCCTGTCTCTGCCCTTCTCTTTTTTCTTCCATTTCAAGGTAGATAAGCAAAAGCCCTAGGCAATAGCAAAGTATTGCTTTTGGACTTGCTTCAAACCATGCAGTTTAACATACAGAGTTTATTGCTGAGGGTTGTCAATTAGGTTAGCAGGGCAGGGCTGGCAGCATCCAAAGCTTCAATATTTAGAGAAGATCAAAGTCAGCAGATCCTGTGGTTGAATTGTTTTCTACACAGAGATTAGTGAGTAGCCTGTTCTTCTCCTTAGTATCTTCCAAGACTTTTCTACAAAATTCTTATTTCTTATCCCTTTTGAAAATAAACAGATTTTAAAAATTACATAATCTTTCAATAAAACAAACACACAAAACCCAAGAAACAACAAACCAAAGACAAATAGTGCTTGTTATAGGGTCATGCATTTCATTACGTCCTACCTTTCTGCAAGCTGCCAAACAGGGCCCCAATTCAGCAATGGTTACTATTGCACGTTGTTAAGCATAGATGAATTAATGTGTTTTAACTTTACTACATTGCCATGAAGTTCTTCTGGTTATAACAATACTATTCCTAGCAATAAAAATATTTTAAAATCAATAGGCCAGACAAAATTGATATTACAACATGCTCATGATTCTACCAATTTTTTTTCACTACAGTTATTTTGTGAGGAGAAATCAAGGTATTTCTCACTGGGTTTTCTTGTCTCATAAATATTTTATTAGGGAAGTAGGCAGTGAATAAGTAAAGTTGCTTCTTACCTGGACAGCCTTTCATAAAGCATGTTCATATACTGAGGTGTCAAAGTCAAACTAAAATATCAGTCTGATGCAGGCAACAATATTCAGGTGTGTGCTCATGAATACAGAATACACAATCGAGTGACTAAAGAATGTCACAGAGTTGAAGTTACTTCCAAACTGTAGCTAGAAGCACTTCACGTCACTTTAACATTTGAAGGACCTACAGAACAGGTAGTCCATGCAAATTCACAGAGAAATGCCATAAATAGGAGCAAGTCAGTGAGCGCTGGTTTGACAAAAATTTACTTGAAATCTGTTAGAATCCTCTCCTTAATTCTGCTTGAAATGTACTACCCATGGATTGCTGGATTGCCCTGAAGGGTGGGGCATTTTTTGTCCACTATCCATATGCAGAGGTAGGGCATATATTACAGCCTGGAATATTTACTGAGAGAGATGCCACTCCTTTGATTCCAGGACTCTTGAGTTTATAAATGCATTTGTATGTGTAAAGATAGGTGCTGCCTTCCTAACCTTCATCCCTCAATACAACATACAGTGAAACAGCGTGGAAAGATAAGAGCCATTGTGGGAACAGATAGCAGTCTAAACTAAAGCATGTTTAAATGACATATGCAGTACTAAGCTGGCTGTATTTTCTTTCGTTTTCAAACTATTTAGTGACGTGCAACTAAAAACAGATTTAGGCTTCTAAAGAGATGACATATAGATCTAGAAATGGCAGCACATTTCCCCGGCAGCTGTGATGCACTCATTTGGCACTCCGCAGCACTGCTGCTGCCTGCAATGCACATGGCTCCCTTGACCTTACACCCTCCCTCTGATCTTGTGTGCGAACTGTTGCCACACAGGCTGTGAGATATGCATGCAGGCTGAAAGATTGAGGTGGCATTGTCTTTTGCATTCCCCAACGACCACTTTTTCCTTTTCTTTGAAAGATTCTCTATCACTGTCTCTTTCTCTCCTTCCCTTCCTTCACTACCCTTTACTTTCTCCTATTTCTTGCCGTGATAGTTTCCACAGAGGCCAGTGTGGGAGCTTGACAGACAGGCAGTCCTGGTGCCTATTTGGTTTGTTCTGCTGCAGCAGAGACATCTGCAGCAACACCTGACCTTTCCTAGCTGTGCAGCACAAAAAGCTGTTCCTATTTATAAGAACCATATTTAAAAAGAAAAATAAATTCCGAGTTAAGAATGTATGCCTCACCATATCCTACACTCCCTGAGGCCAAACTATTCCAGTACCATGAAGCACACTTTCAGTGGTGTCACTTTAAAATATACCACCTCAAGTAGCAAGATTGCTGCATACTATCATGTTATAGTATATTTTACAATCGGGAGTGTCTGATGTACAGAGTAACCTTTCATGGTTTCCCTTCTAAAAGTAGGTTGGTGTGAACTACAGCCTCCTTTTAGGTAATTGTAGTGAACAATAAGGTCCTGCCAAGCCTCCTTTTCTCCAGCTCCCTCCGCTGTTTCTCATCAGTCTTGTGCTCCAGACCCTCCACTAGCTTCGTGGCCCTTCCCTGGACATGTTCCAGCACCTCAATGTCTTCTTTTGCAGTGAGGGGCCCAAAACTGAACTCACCTCTCTACCAGGTACAGGACCTCTCTACCATTGTTCACTGACTTCAATCCCCATCTCTTCAGTTGAGATATTTTCCCATTTTTAACTGAAATAGAAGAAATGAAAGAGAAAGGGAATAGGAAGAAAGCCAGTAGAAGATCCAAAATTCCTACTCTGGCTGAGACTGGGAAGGTTTGCTCTGTTTAGTCTTTCTTCTTTGACTCAAGGTTTCGACTTTGAGGTGTTCGGTTACCGTGTACAGTAAGTATTTTGCAATTTCACAGTCATGACAACAGCAACATGATGCAAAACTCCACTAACTTATTGCCTGGCACAGGTGGTTTTGCTTGTTTGTTTGTTTGGGGTTTTTTTTGTTTTTGTTTTTGTTTTTGGGGTTTTTTTCCCTCTCCCTGATACAAAGAGACCTCCAGAATAAGTCTGTTAGAGTGGATACCCAAAATTCAGCCTTTCTGTTTTTCACACAGACCTCACATTTCTACTATGATTTCTTCCAGAGATAATCCTCTATTACCATATAGAAAATCTTCTGAGCTTTAATAGCAGTTATGACTCTATGAACATTTGAACTCTGTTTCAGGAGATAAGCAGCTGTCTTCCTCATCCTTCCACCTCCACAAACAAACTGGAGCTGCACGCTAAAATACGCTGCAGTAACTTTCTTTTCTGTGCAATGGGAATATCAGAACACACCCAAGCATGAAGTTTAGATGAAGTCAGAGTAGCTTTTTATCTTTTTTAGTTTAAAACCAAAACAATTAATGCCCCTCCTTCCCAAATGATGTATCCACAGAAAATCTACAATGTCATTGAAAAAATACACTTGACCCTTCTTTGTAGGTAGACCAGATGAGAAATGTCCTTACTAATTAACTAATACCTGCTATTTCCTGGGCTCTACTCATTGCAAACACTTTTGTTATTAGCCTTCTTAAGAGAGGCTCCAACAGGTAAAACCAAATCATGTATTCCATGCCAAACTTCTTTCTACCTGAAGCAAGAAGGGAAGCCAACACGTTGCCTTTCTCTTGCTTGAATCTGCATTCCCACACTAGTGAAATGAGCAGGGATAATTAAGTAACCCATATTCCGTCAGATTTCTGCATTCAAAATGAATATGTATGCTGGGAGACTTTAATTTGGAATCAGTAATGCAGCTGACAACCCTAAGCACATGGAGGAAAAGAAGATTATCAGTAGCCAATATGAATTCACCAAGGGGAAACCACATTCAGTGAATCTCATGGTCTCTATTACTGGCTGGTTGAGGGGAGAGCAGTAGATGTTGTCTACCTTGACTTGGGCAAGGTGTTTCTCTCTGTCTCTTATATGTCAGAAAGTATGGACTGGATGAACAGACACTGAGGTGGATTGCGAACTGGCTAAACAGCAGAGCTCAGAGAGTTGTGGTCAGTGGCACAGGGCCTGTAACAAATGTTGTTTCCCAGGGACTAGTACTGGGCCAAGTCTTATTCAGCATGCTCATCAGAGAGCTGGATGAAGGGACAGAGTGTACGTGCCACAAGTTCTGTGATGATACAGAGCTGGCAGGAGTATCTGACGCACCAGAATGCTGTGCTGCCAATCTGTACAGACTGGAGAGCTGGGTTCAGAGGAACCCCATGAAGTTCAACAAGGGCAAATGCATTCCTGCACTCCTGCACTTAATTCCACACACCAGTGCAGGCTGGGGGTTGATCTGCTGGAAAGCAGCTCTGCAGAGAAGAACCTGGGGGTCCTGGTGGACAACAAGCTGTCCATGAGCCAGCAGTGAGTCCTTGTTACCAAGAAGGCCAATGGTATCCTGAGCTGCATCAGGAAGAAAGGCATCAGTGGGTTGAGGGAGGTGATACCCTCTCCTTTGCCCTGGGGAGACCACGTCTGGAGTGCTATGCCCAGTTCCAGGCTCCCCAGGTTATGAAAGACAGCTATTGGAGAGGGTCCACTGGAGGGCTATAAAGATGATGAGGTGACCGGAGCATTTCACTTATAAGGAAAGGCTGAGAGAGTTGGGCCTGTTTAGCCTTGAGGAGAAAAGACTGAAAGGGAATCTTACCAATGCAGACAAATATCTTAAAGGTGAATATCAAGAGAATTGCGCCAGGCTCTCTCCAGTGCTGCCCAGTAGCAGGACAAGGGGCAATAGACACAAACTGAAACACAGTTCCATCCAAATATGAGGAAAAACTTCTTTACTTTGGGGGTGACAAAGCACTTGAATAGGCTGCCCAAAGAGGCTTTGGAGTCTTATTCTCTGGAGCTATTCAAATGGATGTTATTCAGTACAACCATCTCTAGAGATCCTGTTTGAGGAACAGGGTTGGACTAGATGGTCTTCAGAGGCCCCTTCCAACCCCAGCCATTCTGTTGATTTTGTAACATAATGTACAGCAAAAAATAATTTTATTGCAGATACCTTTCAGTCAGAAATGACATGACTAGCACTATTGTAAGAAAAGATTTTGTTTTGCAATGTTTTTTGACCTTTAGAAGTGACAGAGAGCTGATTTATAATTTACCATTCTCAGATACTGATTAGTTAGAAATGCATATTTCTAACTATGATATGTCTTTGATACAAAAAATATTATCAAATATTAAAGGAAGAATGCTTTAGGAGGACAGTTACATTTAAAAAAAAATCCATGTATCAATCTAAAATCCACAATGATTTCTTAGATCTAAGACATGATCAGGAGGAAACACTTCACAAAGGTTCTCTTTACTGACTGCTAGAAAAGAAGATGTTGAGTAGTCCTCGAATGTCCCCTTATTTCATGAGAACTACAACAACAAAAGACTGGTACAGTTGTATTTCACTGGATGTTCCAGGACGTACATTTAATATTAAAGGCCAGTTTGTGGCTCTGTGTATTTCAGCAGGCCAAGGACAGACACAGGTCTTAAGGGAGGTATTAGAAATTGTTTTGTTTGATTCTGTTTCAGGGAATTAAAAGTCTTGCTCTGACAGGAAATATTTTTAATTCCAAGTCACTGAGAGTTGTAAACTGTTCAAGGTTTTCCCAGAATATTGGGAAACATTTGGAACTTATAGCAGTTTACTTCAGCGGAATTACTTTAGTCTTATGGTCTAAACTTAATCAAGATAAAACCAGTTGCAGATTTATGGGGTTTTGAGTTTTTCTGTATGTTAAGAAAAAATAAAAAGGAAAAGGAAGTGAACAAGCCAGAATTCAAGAATAATTATTTTTTTTTGCAATGACAATTCAGATAAAATAATATAATGAACAGCTTTCTAATCCAGGGGTAACTTTCAAAACTGGTTGCTTTAGCAATCAATACGAACTGCTGTTTCTGTTGCATGTTGCTTGGCCAAATACTACTGAAATGGAGTTTATACAGAAAGAACAGTGGAAGGTTAAGAACTGAATTTGATAGTATAGGCTAGGAGGAGTTTTGAACTCTTTTCTCAGTAGAGCTTTCCTGACTAATAAAATGTTTTTAATTGTCCATTAAAGATATTAACACAGTATTTGAACCAAGACAAACTATAAAAATGTACCATTGTGCAGAGGCTGAAGAGGCATGGACTCTGCTGGGTGTTGCAAGCAAAGCCAGTTTATTGTACAAGCTACCAGCATTTTATAGTTTACTGCTTCTGGGTAGATCCATAGGCTCAAACCCCCATGCCCCATTCCTATAGCAACACTATCAAGTCCTTGCAGATTCCCTCTTGCTACAGCGGTGTCCTGGCTCATCATCCTTTTGCACCAGGGGCTGAGGTCATGGTGTCCTGCTCGTCCTGTGTTTTGCCTCTTGTTCTTGCCCTGGGCTTTGTTTCATCTCTGCTTCTCCTTCTTGCCTTAAGTTTTTATCTGTCCCATGGCTTTTGTGGCACCAAGGCTAGAAGGTCTGCACAGCCATCAGCTTTCGTCACTCTCTGGCCCCTGTCACCATTGTACATTGACTTTCTTGCAGTAGACCACCAGGAACCAGCCTAATTTTAATCTGGAAATTTACCTCAGCCTGTAATGAAGAAATAAGTCTTGAACCACAGCGGCTGAGAACTCAAACCACTAGGGTTGCACCGGTATGCTCTAGGAAGAGCAGAAATAAGTGAGCTGGTAGGGAGAGGAAGGCAAGCCAAGAGTCGTGCTCTTTGATTTGAAATATTGCTGACTATTGAGGGATCTGAAACAATGATGATGACTTCTGTTGGTCTTCTAGGACCATTAAAAGGTCTTCAAGATTGCAGCAGGTGCTCAGGTACAGCTGCCAGGTGTACAGTGTCAGAAACTGCAGGAATTCTTCTGGAGAATATTTTCTTCATGAAATTCTCACACTGACAAATTGAAGAAATACACATTGGAGCTTTTTATTGTTTACTCTAAATTTCATTAATCCTGAATTACTACTGAAACACTTATCCTGTGGATGCACCTGCATACCCACAAACACAAATGATCAAAAAAATCTAAATGATCAGCAGAAAAGACTCCTGCACTAACTACGTACTTACCGTAAAATCTTATTATCTGAAAAGTCAAAACTTATATGATGGAAGAGATCAAGTTAGGACAAATAAAATAAAGGGAGTTAGGCAAAAAACTGCACAGTGAGGGAAGTACTATGGTTATATTGTCTATAGTCTTTCTCAATAATTTCAGCTGTTTAGTTTTCAAGTTATTTAGACATATTTCAGTTTTAGATGTGGTTTGTGAAAAACCGCCTGGCTACTTTTGCTTCTCCAGGAGAATGAGAAAGCCAGATCAGGTACTCTCCAAATACTGTTGGAGAAGGGTAGATTAATGTTGACTTTTCTCTGTAATATTTAATGCTGAAGAGTACTGATAACTGGATTTTTTTTGTCTGTTTCCTTAAAATCCCAGTGGTTGCTGTTGTTTTTCATGTGGAAATTACTGCTTCGTAGTTGACCAAGTTTAAGATATAACCCTCAGTTTGGAAATGCAAAACTGTTTCTAGACCCCTCACCTCATCAGCTTTTAAGTGCTAAGCAATGCCAGATGGCCACGTAACACAGATAGAGTGAAAAGCCATGGTGAAATACAGATGACCAAGGGAAAGCATTCCAAACAATGGGGCTGTATGCTGGACTGTGGCTTCTGCTCCAGGGAAACTGCCTTGAAATTTTCTCAGTGACAGCAGATCTTAACACTTGCATTGGCTACATATCTTCTAGTCTCAAAAGCCTTCTGTAGGACAAACAAGAACACATTTGTAGGGTAAATTTGCAAATAATATAGATTTTCATACATGGAAAGCAGCTGAGAACAATAAAGCTAGCAATGCTGTTTGTAAACCAGGATTTTATTATCACCATAAATATTATCACATCTAAATACATATGTTATTGCTGTAAGAATTTGCGTGCTAGGTGGTAGTTTTTTAAATGTGCTTTAATTTTGCCATCAGAAAACTATAGCAAAGACTTTCTTTGGCTGGCTGGAATCAAAGTTAGCTCTTCCTTTTTTTGAACAAATTCAGTAGTTGAATTATCCACAAATAAGCACAGCACACACCTACCGAAGTTTGATATTAAGACGTTTTTTAGCTAATTCTCCTAATACACAAGAATTTCCTAAGACAGATGGATTTGTGTTGTATCCTTTCAGCTACATTTCCTAGTATGTCATACTAGGTTTCCCTCTGAGTTTTGATGCATGTTAGAGCTTCATTAGAGAGTATATATATCATCCTACTTAGGATTATTCATGTAATAAACATTTCTGGTGCGCTGCTTTTGCTATCGCTAAGCAATGAACAGAAGTCTGAAAATTTGTTTCCCATTGTCATGTGCTGACACCAGATGAATTTACACAAAATTCTTAATCCTCACTACAGGGGAAACTTCTTAATGCATCCTTTTGACTGCTCCTTAATATTGTTGGAAGTTGACTTTCTGCTCCTAGTTAGTTGAAGAAAAAGACTGTAACAGTACAAACAGAATTATCCCCACAGAGTGCCACTGGTGTCATTAAACTGACACTGAAGTTAACTTAGTCACAGTTTCCCACTGAGGACTTCTGCAGTCAGGATTGCAAGACACAGCACTGGTGGTGATTGTTTTTCTGGGAAACAAAGTCACAGTAACAAATAGTTGCAGTAAGGGATAAGAGTATGTCTAGACACTGGTTGCTTTACCCTACATTATAAATAAAAATGTTCATTAAACAAAGAATTTTTTAATCTCACAAGTTAAAAATTAGTCTTCATTCATGAAAATAGCTCAGTTACTGAAACAGTATTTGATAATTCCTTATCTACTACTCTGGACAACAGACATATTTTATTCATATTTCCCTTGATTTGTGCAAGTTTGTACTTACAAACTACCTGATTGCTGAAAAGATCCCAAAAGATATAAATATTATACTTCCATATCTATCAATTTTCTAAGAAAAAAAAAAAATCTGAGAAGTTTTGTGAAGAATTTGAAAATATTCCACACAAAGTGATTCTATGCAAGAGAAAAGAAAACAAAGCAAAAGGCATTATTTCAGCCTAAACCATAGCCAAATAATAAAAAAAACCTAAACCAAACCATGGTGTTCTAAAGTGGTTTAATGTGGATGAGTCATGTATGGTTAAGCCCATGAGGAATCTAGAATAATACAATAGCTTAGTTTCAGAAGGTCTAAAGGTTTGTTCCCATGCTTTGCTCAAAGCAGGAGTAACCTAGAACAGGGCCTTCCTTGTCCAGTTGTATTTTGAATATCTGCAAGAATGGAGATATATTTGTTTGATTTTACAAGAATGGAAGTAATTTTTTTTTCTATTTAGGTGGGAGAGTTTGTGAGTAAACCTTCAAAATCAAGCTATTTGCGTTTGTGAAAAAAGGTAATTTCTGTGAGTTTCATGAAATTTTAAAGCAACATGCACTGTTTATATTGTATTTCATATTTTTTTTTTGAAATTTGCAATAAGTGCATCAGGTTTTCAGTCTCAGATTAGATACAAATGTCAAATGAATAAAAAAGAACAATGGCTGTGAATATGAATGTTTGCCCAGGGACTTCATATTGTTTTTTCTTTACAAAGCTGCAAAAGTATTTTCTAATATAATTACATATTTTAGTGATGCAGTCAGATTAATTAAACACTTACACACAATTACCTATATTTAATATTTGACTATTTTGCCTATGTTATAAAAACCTGGAGGAAGTCATAATGAATGTATCATGAGAAGGGTGGTAAGATTTAAGACAGACCTATAACTGAAGGCGATTGAGAAGAACGTCCTTCCCTCCCCATCTCCACAAAGTGGAGGCTCTTCCAGACCATACATAAGGTGCCTCATTGTATCCTGCTAGCTTTTGAATCACCTTTTGCAAACTTCGTGCTATAATGAGCTTGGGCCTAATGTTTTCAACAATTAATATGGTGCTGGTTTTTTGGATTACACAGCTGGAGTTTCTAAAACACAAATGAGGCATTCTTAATTTATTACTCAGATATAGTATACCACCAGTGTCTTTGGTAAACTATTGCTGTCTTTCAGAAGTTCTTAAGAAATGAAAATATATAAACAGTTTTAGAAAATGGTATTCTTGCAACATGACAAACAGAAGCACAGGACCGCTGTCTTCCCACATACAGCCTTGCTTGGCAGAAACTTTCACATCCATGCTAGTCCCAAACCATATGCAGAAGAGATATGCTTGAAGAGATGGGTTTGGGTTTTTTTGCATGGACTAGACCACTGTTCTTGGCTATCTGAACTTTTGCCTAGGAGTTATAAAATCAGAGGAGATTTCATATCTGGAGAGAGATATATATGGGTTATTTCATTAGTAGGATGCTCTTTGAAATAATCAACTCCAAAACTCTTCAAAGATAGTCAGCAAACAGTCCATAAGGACTTAATCTTAAACTGGCAGAACTAGTGCTTTTAATCTCTTCTGCATGTTTTGCCTATTTTAAATGTGCTATGAATATTCTAATTTATCATTGCAATCCCCAAACATTTTTGTGTATCTATCAGAACTGTTCTCCTCATTGAAGTCTTGTAGCTATGAGCTACAGTTTAATAAAATACTAACTTAAGCATATTTATTTTTTCATCCCTTTCTCTCAAAACAGAGAAAACACCTGTGTTCATTTACCTGTAGAAACTTCTTGAAGTTTTTTGATATTTTTTTTAGTTCCTTTTAATTTCTATCTTTTACAATACACTTCAGCTGTTTGGAGAGATAACACATAACATATTTACCAGTTTCAGTGACAATTTTTAACCATAAACATGAAATTGAATTTTATCTAACACGTTTACTTTGACTAAAAAGAATAAACTTACAGAAGAGCTAATCTTTACCGAAACCATTGGTAGTTTTCAATACATGATACCAAGTCTCAATAATTTCAGTAAGACTCAGCCATGATAATTTTTATGCCAGCACCTTGATTATTTCACTTAGATAACTGAGTAGTTAATTGTGAACGAGTTTAAATCTGATGACTTTTCTTGCAAGGTCATTTCTTATAATAAATTTTTTATTTTTTTAGTGAAATAATGGCTTGATACTTCATTTTGCATCAAAGAATAATGGATGAACTCTTCTCACGCCTTTACTCCTAGTTTTGGAGGCAGGATTCAAAATGTGTGTGTTAAAAACAGCTGTGCCATGCTAGCCTTTAAACAGTATGCATTAGAGTCACTTTCTTATTAGTTCCTCTGGCATTTGAGTAAGAAAAGGCTGAAAATCAAAACATTAATCTACACTTTCTCTTCACAAGGCAGTTGCGTTTAAAACAACAGAAAGTTATTTAATAGCCTCAATTTTTGTATTTGTTGCATTTTTGCTATTAGTAAGAAATAAATAAAAGACTTTCAAACGTCTGTTGTAAAGGTAAGTCCCTTTTCCCGGTTTGTATTCTTTCCTCATAAATTCTACCAAACAGGTGTATATGTTTGTTGTCAGCTGTATTTGTCACTGTACAAGCTGCCTCTTGCCAGTTTTTCAGCATGTTGCTAGACATGATTTATTGTGTGCTGTCAACCTATAGTTTTTTTACAAAGAAGCCAATCTGACTACAATTCTCGAATGAAGAAATCATCCAAATAGCAGTCAAAAGAGTATAGAATTTAGCTGATAATCTGCAACTTGATATTTACTAAATCTCATAGTTTTCCATTATTGGGAATTTCAGATGGGAATAAAAAAAAGAAAGAAAACATATTATAGCATTTAATTCTCATGGAAACAATAAACACAAATTTATACAAATGTCATCATAGTCTATATACTTTTAAATTAAAGAATGCATTTTTTTTCCCGTGTTTTTTAACATTCTTTATTACATTGAAAGTTAGTCTCCTTGGGGGCTATCAGTGTTATGTTACTGGCCAATCATCTCATAATAAAACTGTTCACAAAAGATAATACATAGATTATATTCACCATCATTTCATAAATCTGCATCAGGCAGAATTATTCATCATAATCTAATTGCCCATTAACCCAGCTGCAATGCTGTATTTCTTTCATAGATGCATATTTATACATGTCTGATAAACTGGTATTTCTCAATCATATACACAGGGATATAGGACAAAAGACAGAACAAGAAGGGAATTGGTGATAAATAAATGAAAAGTTCAATTCACTGAAAAAATCTCCAGTCCCCACTTCCAGAATTTAACACTGGTGTCTGAAGATATATGATGCCATACATCTTAAAAGAAAATTAGGTCCATTTTCTTTTCAATATTGTTCAATATTCAGTATTCAGCAGAGACAATCCACTCCATATAGTTCCAAATACAGCTTATAACTTTGTAATATATTTATGTTCTACAGTGCACATCACCTTAGGAAAGAGAATCAATGGGCATTAAGATTTGTAGGTTGTTAACACTGTCTTTTCAAACTGTACATTGTAAACTTTCTTTCCATGTGACAGATTCTACTGCTATTGTCAGGAACATAAGGGTCTCAAGGTGAAAGCCATAATAGGCAATACAAATGTCACTTTGATGATTCCAAGTGCTTGTTATTATTTTGCAGAGAAGTTTCTGGCCTTATTAAGTCTAATAATGTCATTTTATCAAATTAATTCAACATTGATGGGTGCTACTTTCTTCCTTTCATCTTCTACTATGCTCACAAGAGTTTTGAAACCTGAACACTCTAATTTCTCTCTGAATGTGGCTAGATACATCTCACTTTCCTTGCCTTCTGATATCAAGAATGAAACAAAAGGCAAGGGATATGACACATATTGTCACTTGCTCCTCCTAGCTTACCACATTCATTCATGTCACAGACCCTTCTCGGACAACACTGGTCTCTTAAAATCTGAGTGCTGCTAATGTTACCAAAAATTTGGTAAAAAGTAAAAACCTCCTCAACACCAATGTAGCATTAAGAAGCAGGCTTTCTTTATTCAGCCAGATACATGAGGGGATATTTCCTCTGAAATACCATGCATACTGAGTACAGAAAAAATTCTGTTTATATACTGTATTTTACATACACATTCATTAATTGTCCCAGAATAAACATACATATGATAATCATTTTCCTGAAAACATGAACGTATTTTCCCTCTCCTTTATGCACGTGTTCTTCTGCCCTGGGGGTCTCTTTGGTGGTCCCTAGTGGTCAGGGACCCCAAAAAGCGCTGACTGACTGGTGAACTGCAGAAACTGGGGCTAGTTACTTTCCAGTTGTCCTTCTTACACAATGGGCATTGTGCAGTTCCATGGGCCAGTGAGCTTTGAAGAATAAGCATTGTGTTAGCTCACCAGGTGTGGACAATTTTTCATCTGGCAACACTAATATACCCAGGGAAAATAAAAGGTACACCTGAGACAAAGATTCATCTAAGCGTTGTCATTTTTCTAGTACAGCTGGTGTTGCTTTCCGTGGAGGAACTATTTTGACATTTTCCACAGACAATAACCTACCTTTGTCTGTTTATAGCCCTAATCATCATAAATCATTCAGAGTAAAACATCTCTGCATGCATACTGAGACTGGAATAACTAATTTGGCTAGTCTGTGGTCAAAATGATAACGGCAATAAAATGACTGGAAAAAACTATTACTTTGAAGGTGTTGGATTTGCGATTCTGGTGAATAAGATGAGTGTAGATCCACAGACTGCTGAAATATTAACAGGTTGAGCACAGCAAAAGGTATATTTCCACACAGTATATTTTTTCCTATATATAGTCTCTAGGTACAATGCTCGGCAAAAGCAGGATTCACATGAAACAAATAACTCGGTAAACCCAAACTGAACTGGCATATGCCTAAACTAGCCATTAAAAATAGATTAAGAGACTTTTACATTAAAATGAGCCCATCTCTTCGATTTCAGCATCAGCCTTGTGATATTCCCACTCTGAGTTGGGAGGCACAATTTGACAACCTTGCTTCGAGTTGTGAATCACAGCTAGTGCTTCCTCATAAAACAAATGCAGTCATATGTCCTTCTACTTAATATACCACGGTTCAACGGAAAGAGTGTTTGTTCTGTTGCTGCAAAGTCTGTGTAATTCTGCTAAAGGGAGATGAATTCACAGTTGTAACACCATGTAAGGAGGACACTTAAGTACTTTCTGTGAATACAGTGTCAGTATTTAAAAAAAAAAGTTTTTTGGGGCAGTGGAAGAAAAGGAATCCATTTTAAAAATTATTCATTATTATTCATGAGATCATATCAACCTAACCTGCTGAATATCTGACCTATGGTGCATGTCTCCACAAACGGTCTTGGTTCAGGAAGCAAACCTGTGTCTGGTGTTTCCAATCTCTGTTTGTTGTTCCCTGCTTTTTTTTCCTACATGTCCACTCCTGTTTTCTGTCAGCACATTTCAATACTGAGTCAATAGTGCTGATGAACTGGCAATCTTCAATTTAAAGTAGTGTATTTCTGTGGTTTGTTCTTGTAAAAATCTGAATTCTGTTGCAAAACTACAGTTCACTTCAGGAAGGGCATTGGTAAGACAGATTTTCATAGGGAGAGAAGAATAGTGCTGTAGGATATTTCTCCTCCTATATTTGCAAATTTAATAAACACAGTTGTGCAAAATAATTATTTTCCAATGACACTCTGAAGAAAATAGGAATAATTTCTGAGACCTATCTCAGCATTTTTCACACATATCCATGGATAATATATTCCACTGTACAATAGATAGTATACAACCATGAATTAAGGCAGATCGTGAAACTTTCTGTGTTGTGAGTACCAAAGACTACGGTATAAAGAACAAGGTACAAAGTACAAGGTACGTGCAAAACCCGATTTGCTTTCTCCTAGGAAAGATTTTGCAGAATAAAAAAATGATAAAGGAAACATTGTTTTGTGTACAGAATAAAAAAGCAAAAAAGATGGACAGATTCACACCACTGTGAACCTAAAGACTGACATTAAAAATCTCTTGAGTTTTCTGCCAAGGTCAAGGAAAGATGATTTTTTTCCTCTTTTTTTGTTAAAAAAGGAACATCAAAGACTTAAAGCAAAGGACAAATGTTTACAAAGACTGGAAGAAACTAATAAATATTTCTGTTCTTAAGAAGAAAGCCTTAAATTTTAATAAGAAACTGTGAGCCAGTAGGTATGCACATTTGCCTGCTACCAGATGCCTCCTACAGTAACAATCTGACAGCTGGCCTCAAGGGAAGGTAATTTTGTAATATAGCATTGTTTTAGGCCAGGTACTTCATATTGTCAGTCCAATGACCCATTCATAAATATGTGGAAACAGACTGTGATCTATGGCATGCACTGTAAACTTTCTGAATGGCACCAGTGAAAACAAGGATGTTAGCTGCTGGCATTTTGCTTGAAGAAAATGAGAAATTAGGATTACTTCAATGGATGGCAAGGTTACTGAGCACTGTATATCTACAGGAGAAAAAAAGATCCGGAGACATCTCTGAAATGTAGGAAGATGGGGTCTACCATTTGTGAGACTGCAGGAGATTCCTGGCTTGAAACGTTTTGGGTCTGTATGAGGAAAGGAGCAGGTCAGGCCTTGCTCTGGTGAGGCAATGCCCTGCTCCACATATCCCACCCCTAGAGCCTATGTCCTAGCCCCACAGTGGCTGGCAATCCCTGGCACACCACAGGCAGTGCTCCACACCCTGCCGCTGGAGCCCCAATCCAGCCCCAGAGCGGCCAGATGACTGGAACTCCCACCTGGGGAAGGGCCCAGGAAAGCCAAACAGTACTCAACCCTGGAAACGAGGCAAGCACGTCTTTACCCTGTCTCCTCTTGGAATTTTTACCAACTGAACACTGCTGGAACCAGGAGTGGTAGCTGTATTTGTTCTTTTCTGTATCTTTTCTATCTTTCCTTCTTTCTCTTTTTTCATCTAATTCCCTCCTCTCAGAGTTTTGATTAACTTAAAATTGGATGGGCTTGGAGTTTGCTAAGTTGAATGGGCTACGTTAATGCTTTGTGGACAGTTTTATGTTGATTAAATGCTGCTCTAAATTTTTGCCAAAATTCTCTGATTTTCTGAAGTTGCCAGTAAAGTTTTTTGTTGTTTTGACCTCTTGAGAAAATCTTGTCAGTATTTCTCCTGCATGTCTAACTCAGAGCACACAAAAAACTGTAAGCCCTTTTAAGAGGCTTGTTGAGCCAGTTTTTGGTGCCGTACACCATTTCACAAAAGTATTTCTGTAAGTATGATTGATAGACTAATCTTTGATTAATCTTCCATGAAGACTAATTCAGCACCCTCTGGGCACACTGCCACACCCTGTAAAGGAGTGGGTGATACCTCCCAAAAATGTTAGCCCAAGGTAACCTTTTTTTTTTTTTTTGCTTTTCAGGAAATATTTTTCAATTCAATTTAAATCTCTTTCTGTGATTAACATATAGTTATCTGCATCAAAGCCAGATATGCTAAAGCTTTCTTATATAAGTGAATATGACACTGCAGTCACAATAGTATGAAATCTGTAAGTAAGTTAATTAAAAAAATTCTCTTTCCCACTTCCAGCCTATACGTTGGGAGAAACAGAATAAAAAACACAGTGTCTTGCTATTGTGCAAGCAGGGTTCAACAACAGCTAAAACATTCTTGAACTATCAGCACTGGTTTGGTCACAAATCTGAAGCACAGCACCACATGGAATATTATAAGGAAAATTAACTTCATCCCTGCTGGACCCAGTAAAATGGAAAAAAAGAAAGAAGATAAATAAAAATAATTTGCCAGTGTAGCAAAATAATCCTGCAAGTAAGACAGATGAAAAATAATAATAAAAGAAAAACCTAAAAACATTCCAGGAAAATCAGCCTATGTAGACAGAAACAAAGTCATGTGAAGTATATTCTGTTTCTTTCTTCCTCTTGTCTTCTTTGGAGGCTAGATATCTTTCACTTTTGAGTTAATTGTTTAGAACATAACAGCATGATAAAAGTTTTTTTTATGGAAATTTCTCACAGCAAGACAATCAATCATATTTCCAACACATTCACTGCCTTGAGCCTCTGAGCCTCAAAGACTTTTTTTTCTATGGAGCTTACTTGTTAATTTAACACTGATCAAAGGCTAAAACATTTATCATGCTTATTAGTGAATAAACCTAGCAGCAGGTATCCCAAGTGAGGAAGCAAATCCTCATTTCCTGCAAGAATGAACTGGAAATTATCCAAAGCGCTTGAAAACATTTTTCAGGAGTGACGAGCTGTCAAAAGGAGGCAACTGGCAGATGTGGCAGCTCTAGGGTTAGGAGGAATGAAAAAAAAAAGGGGAAAAAAAAAAAGGAAAAGCATCTTGCAAAGGTATCTATTGACTACTCCATGGGGATATTCCACAGTTTCATTTAACTTAGCTCTGAACTCCTGTACCAACTTATCTTGGAAAAAAGTTCTATAAATTATAGTAGAAATTGTTCACACTTGCTTCTCTAGAGCCCTGATCTTTTTTTAGTTTCTAAAAGTGAATGCTGACATGGTTGGGAGGGTTCTCTGAAACATCTTCCATACAAACAGCTCCAGTGTGACCTCAGGAGAAGTAGTAAACCTACCTGTACCAGTATGTAGCAGAGGGAAACAAGGATTGTATTGTGCACAGGTTCACCCCTAAAGGTTTGGACCAATTTACAGCCCGGTAACCTATCCACAAAAGTTTCTTGAGGAAGTAGGAGCTTGGTAAACCTGCTGAGCTAATACTCAAACTAAGTAGGGACTTGCTTTACCTGATGAAGGCAATTCCACCAACAGTTTTTGATTTGTCCTGCTTGCATTTTACCCAAAGATGCTACCACATGTCTTTTAGTCTTTCCTCTTGTTTGTTTGTTATGACTTCATTTGGACACAGTCTGATCTTACTTCATCTTCCACCCAAATGCCATCGTATCTTGTTGTACCTAGATCACCTTTGACTCCATCTCACTGAAAGCCGTGGTTTTCTAAACGCTTTGGTATTTTCTCCATCTGCATTTATCCTTCAGACTTCAATGATTTGACTTAGCTAGCTACATGTTCATCTTGATATGCTATCCAGGAGCACAAAGAATGTGGACTATCGCAGTATTTGCCTGCAACGTACACTGCTGCTCTATAGTTAAATTATGTTAATGCAGGTGTACGTTTTCAGCTCTAGTAACTGCCACACTTATGGATGCTGCTGCAATGAAAGGGTAGACTTCCCAATATTCCATACAGAACAAGACACATATATGGTATAAAAAAGGAAAACTAAGACTAAGGTGTCCTGGCTTCATATAGCTGTTCTTGGTAAAGTATATTTGTGTATTGATATTTTTTTTTGTGTTTTGAGTTTGTGTATTTGATAATAAGGGCGTTATAAATTGTGAAAATAAGTAAGAAACTCAATACAGCACACTGGCTGGCAGAGCCAGGATTATGACTTCAAACCATTCTGGCTGATAGATTACTTTATGAGATTTTTAAAAACTTTCTTTTTGCCTGGATTACTTCTTTGCAACAGGAGCCCATCAATGTTCTGTGCATCAGCTCACTCATTTGCTGTGGAGAAATTTTCAGCTTAGAACTGACAGATATGAAAGGTCCTTGTTACTATTCATCTTGTCCACTATTCCCAAGAGCAGAAGAGGACTGTTTGAAAGTACTTTCCTGTGTTAAACAAAGTTTATTGGTGAGAATATAGTTACTATTTTCCATCATAAATATTAGAAACCCATAGAAATTAGATTATGTGTATGCCTCCCTCAGAAGAGAGAACACCACACATGGAGCCCATATTTGTGGTTATCTTACTTTTCTCTTAATATTCAGTCTTACTTTCATGCCAAAGCAGGGAAAAGACAAGGAAAACACAAGAGTTTCAGTATTTGCACCGAATGTTCTTTGTAGTACTGAGCAGAAAGTAAGTCCAGGAATAGTGTAAGTGAGAGCAGAAGTTATGACATAGCAGTTTAAGGGTAAGATTTAAATGGCAAATTCCTCAAATGTCTCACATATTGTCATGAGTTCATAGGCTTAATTGTGATCTTTCAGCTGTTACAAGAAGAGCTTCATTTTGCAGACAGGCATGACAGCTGAAAATAAGACCTGCAACGACTAATTTAAACTACATGGAAATATTTTTATTTTGCAGTGGATCTTTCTGATTCTATGTTCTCCTGCTGAAGAGAAGTGTGGTTGTAATTTGAAGATGTTCTGTTTTGTTATCTATTTTGTATTCTCTCAAAGGGAAAATGAGAGGTCTTGTGGAATCAAATACAGTCTCCCACTTCCTCTGCTGTGACCCTTGCTAAGGTTCCTCAAAAAAATACAGATCATCTGGTTAAAAATATGAGCAGCAGCAGCTATTTACTCCAAAAAAAAAAAAAAGCCCAAGCCCAAAACTGAGAAATCATGTTTAATACTCCCTCCTTACCTTGTATTTTTATTGTCACCAACATCAGTAGTAATCGCAATATTAGACATTTGAAACTAACAATAAAAATAGAATTCTGAAAAAGAATACTAGGAATAATAATTTAATATTTTTGATGATATAACATTTATTGCTTTCATTTCTTAAAAATCAGATAAGTTTACCACAAGCTAAGACAGAAATTCTGCAACAACTTAGATAATTGAAAACAAGTATGAAATTTTGAAGATGATAAAGGTAAAGACAGAACAACTTTAAAAAGTTGCTTCCTTTTCCTTGTTTTTATTTACTATTTTTTGACTATAAACAGAGTCAGAGCAGAGATTCTTCAGTGCAGTAAGCTGAGTAATTCACATGCTGTTTTTAAGTGTAGAAGACAGATTACATTTCTGATTTTTTTCCTTAAAATGCATATTGAAACACTACTGTTGCTATGTTCTGCTAAATAAATCAATAAAGACGTGCAAATAAGTGTTTTGAAAATTTAACAGAATAAAAAGATCAAACTAGACATTAAGCACTATTTGGTTATGAAATAATCTCCCTTGAGAAATGGTGAAAGAAAGCTCCATTTCTAAGAATACTAACAGTTTTATTACAAAAAGTATTGGAAAATATTATGTAAGGAATAATTTTGTACTGACAGCAGTCCGCACTAATGTGCTATTCCCTTTCTGTAATTTCTATAATAGCTGCAAAGAATATGTTTTAGTTACTTCATCTTAAATTCTCCTTTAAATCAGCCACAGACTTTGAGTACAGCACATATTTTAATAATCAAGTATGGACTATTAAACACCAGGAGTTGTATGGAAACCTGAATAATAAATAATGTGTAAAATTTACTAAGCTTCTTTCATGCCTACCAAACATGGTTGCAATGCATATTTGAACATGGTGTGTGATATCCATGTAGCTTTTCCCTCCTTTCAGCCAGTGCCATGGGCTAACAATCAAAAACAATACGACACTATACAAGCTATTCCTGGCTTTTGAATACTGTTGTAAGTACAATAAAGGAAACAAGAAAATGCCTCGAAAAATGACCATCCAATTGGCCCACCAAAATTCCTCCAAAGAAATAAATGTTATTGTTCCACAGAGATCAAACATGCTCATAGTAAAATTTATTTTACTGGGAAAAGTTCTCAATCTTTTTTCTTCACATTTTTGTGCAGTTAATACTTCTTTCACCAAAATCAGGTTTCAAAATGGCAATACTTTGTACCTTTGCTTCATTCCAGTGTGTGATTAAAGGGCAGGGTACAGAAGAGATTCCAGATTAGCCACCAGCAGGCACCTAAGGTGGTTATAGCATGGTGCTAATAACAGCTAGGTAGTGGGTTTGATCCCTGTACAGGCCATTCACTTAAGAGCTGGACTCAATGATCCTGGTGGGTCCCTTCCAACTCAGCATATTCTTGGAGAATTGTTGAAGATTGTTATTCGGCATTCCAAGTGCTTTTATGTTTCTCTGTTAAGACATCCTTTATTTCCTTGATGGACTAATAAAATAGGTTCTGACATTGTTTTCATCACCAGCCTCTTCCTCCTTTTTACTTTGCCTTCACATTTCTGAATATTTCCAAGTAACCATTTTATTTTCAGCTACTACAGTCCGTTACAGTGGCTAGTCAAGATCTGAGTCCTCTCAGAGCTAGGCCCAGATTGCCTAAAAGCCTTTGGCTCCTTCCACTCACATCAGGTACACCTCTATCAGGCTTTGAGGAGGAGTCAACTTCTACAGTTCCTTACTTGTTCATCTATTATTAGGGAAATTATTTCATGATGAATACTTGCATTACAAGAAGAATAATTTTAGTACTGGTGACACAGTTTTTTGAAAGATGGCCCTTGTTATTCAGTTTGGATGACTACCTGCCTGACACAGATATGGAAATGGCTTTTCCACCTTACTCATTTTAGCTGTTGATTATAATTAATTGGAGCTTCTTAAGGACAAGCATATGTTGTGCAGTAGCAGATGTTCAGTATAAAAATTTGTCTTGGGAAAACACATCTAATCAGTGCTTATTTGGTGAAAGAGGACTGATGACAAAGAAATAATTAGTGTTCTGTAGACAAATGCTTTAGGGCCCTGAGTCCCTGAACTGTGAGGCCACAGTGTATTGATCTCAAGGTGTGTCTTTACATATTCCTCATCTGCTAATGATATGGCAAAACAGAAGAACATGAATTTAAATTCCACTGGACTCTGATCCTGAATGACCTAGGGGCTAGAGGATTTTGTGGGCATATTTGGAAAAGAGTAAACATACAGAGAACCACAGGGTTGTAGAATGGTCTGGGTTAGAAGGGACTTTAGAGATCATCTAGTCCCAACCCCCCTGCTATGGGCAGGGACACCTTCCCAGATTATGCAAAGTCCCATCCAACCTGTCCTTGAATGCTTCCAGGGTGGGGCATCCACAACTTCTCTGGGTCACCTGTTCCAGTGCCTCACGACCCTCACAATAAAAATTTCTTCCTAATACCTAATCTAGACCCACTCTCAGTTTAAAACCATTTCCCCATGTCCTATCACTACATGCTCTTGTAAAGAGTCTCTCTCCATCTTTCTTGTAAGCTCCCTTAAGACACTGTAAGGCTGCCATCAGGCGACCCTGAAGCTTTCTCTTCTCCAGGCTTCACAGTCCCAATTTTCTTGGCTGTTCCTCAGAGGAGACATGGTCCATTCCTCTAATCATGTTGGTGTCCTCCCTCTCAACTTGCTCCAACAGGTTAATGTCCTTTGTCTACTGGGGACCCCACAGCTAGACATAACTTTCAGGTGGGATCTCACCGGAGTGGAGCAGATGGGCAGAACCTCTTCCCTCGCCCTGCTGGCCATGCTGCTTTGCATGCAGCCCAGGACATGATTGTTTTTCTGGGCCGCAAGGGCAGCCAACTCTTGTCCAGCCTCTCATCCACCAGCATCCCAAAGTCCTTCTCCAAAGGGCTGCTCTCAATCTGTTCATCCACCAGCCTGTGTTGATAGGGAGGGTTGCCCTGACCAAGTTGCAGCACTTGCTCTTGTTAAACCTCATGAGACTTTCTGGGCCCACTCTTTGATCTTGTCTGGGTCCCTCTGGATGCCATCTCATCTTTCAGGTGTGTCAGCTGCACCACTCAGCTTGGTGTCATCTGCAAACTTGCTGAGGTGCACTTGATATCTTTTTCTGTGTCATCACTGAAGAGATTGAACAAGGAACAGGAAGGCTTAGCATTTTAGTTAACTAGTTTATATCAACAATAGCATATGAGCTGTTGTTAGCCACAGTCAAGCAATGGGATATCTGATAGATGGAGTAACTTTGGGAAAACAGGCAAAATTTTACAGGCTAAATGTCATTTCCTTAAATAACTGATAAAGTGACTCCTGCAGTCACTGTGTTGCTACTGGTCATTTCACTGTAATTTGCTTGTCCTGAAGGCTCAGGTACAACTACCATTCTTGTCTGAAAGAATATGTCACACCAAGAATTGAGTAAGCTCTGCTGAATTTTCTTCCAGGTTACTTTGGACTCAGTCATAGTCTGGGAAAGGGGGGGATTGTTGGTCTTTTTACTCTGCTTGATAGCTGTAGTTTATATCAGAAAAAAAGCCTGTGCAAACATCTTGTGAAAGGTGGATGTTTCTCATATGAAATGATAATTCAAAACAGTTTTGCATCATTACAGATTTTTTTGTTGTAAAGATAAGCAAAAAAGCTTATCAGAACACTGATACCTTATATTATGCAGGTAAGATAAATGTAAACATATATAAAAATGACATGCATCTAAAAATCAACCACTCTCTATTCACATGTAATAACTGACTATTGGAAGACTTGATTAATTTGATTCATGGCTTTGGTTTTAACTGAACTGTATAAGCTGGGAAGAAGCACAAAACAAAACACAGAATTGTGAAATTTAGCTGGAAGTCCTAGTAGGAGATCATGCAGAAATACTTCAGCTGTGCAGATAAACATAAGCCAGACAGAAGGACATAAGTGTTCTTACAGCTGATTCATTTTAAGGGGAGTCATTAGTGAAGTGGTTTGGCTTAAGGGTTTAGAAAGATGAGGGTGCCAAAATAAGCTTAGCACTGCTAGTTAATTAGCATTAGTAAAAAAAGGGAGAAAACCCTTCTCTGCTCTCACAGGAGACATCTCAAGTCAAATTTTGATTATATTCATAAAAGGCCAGATTTGTATTGCACATCTGTGGAGAGATGACCAACAAGATTGTTTCTTTTTTCCAAGGGTCCAAGTGTTATTTTTATTGAGAGGGTGGTTTCACTGCCCTGGACTGACGCCAGGAGAATTCTGGGAGTGTGTGTCTGTAGCTGTAGCATCACGCTGAGAGGAGCAGAGTGGCCCTGCTCCAGTCCAAGTTGCCCCAGCCCACCAGCAGTGCCCAGCTGAGGCAAGAAAGCACCAAGTACCAGTTGCCCCAGCTGCCTGCCTTGCCATCTCCTACTGAGAGGAAGGCAAAGTCCCTCCACAAGTTGTAGCCCCTAAGTGAGTACCAGTTGCCAGAGTGGGAAGCTCCATCTGCTGACAGAGCTGCTGCCATTACTGGAGAGATTGGGGGATGGAAAGAGGCAGGGGGATGAAGCCATTTTCCCTTTTTCTCCCCACAGCAGTTGGCATTGGGAGCCACCATCCAGGGGAGGCCTTACCCCGCCATTTTAAGTTTCTCCTTGTTCCCAAGGATCAGTTAGATATCAGCAACTTGGTAGCTAGTGACTCTTACTGTTATTTTTTGCCTGTTGCTATTCTGTTTTTAATAAACGGTTATTTTTTCATTTATATCTACTTGTATTTGTTTCTCCTTATTGGTGGAAAGGGATGGGTTAAACTATGGCAGAGGTAACTCCTTCTAGGATGTCCCTCTTAAATCGTCTTAAACCAAGACACTTGGGGTGCACATTAGTGTACTACCTCAAAAACTACATCAGGGGTCTCTGTTACAGATGCTATGGTAAATATACTTTTAATATTCTGGTGTCTTTTTGCCTCAGATTCCCTGAGATAGTAATTCTCATATACAGAATATTTTGATACAGAAATTGGCCAGATAAAAAGTTTCTAGTGCAGTTTTGAGTATTAGAAATTAGGCATTCTTTATTGCAGCATGCTGATCACTTGGAGCATCCTTCCTCTAATTGAGTGCCCCAAGCATGAGGTAAAGAGAGTTTTTGTCATATGCACTGATTACATATTTATCAGCTATCCCTCATTACTTGATGTATATGTATTACTTTATTTTACATGTTTGTACCCCTATTGGAAGTCCCTGCATGGTTCTTTGGGGTCTTTTTCAGTGGTCTTCAAGATCTGGTGTCTTTTTTAGGTTGCTGTTCCTCGACCCCCACTTTTGAGTAAGTGCAATATCAATGTTTTGCATAACTTCTTCTTTGTCAGCCTAGCAGAGCTGAGCTGGCATCCTGCTTGCTATTTTATGACACGTTTGCCTAAGTTACTCCTTTATCTACTTCTCCAAGGCTGTGCTGTTCTGTTCTACTGGTCCTTTTCAGAGTAAAATGCTGCTCTGTTCTACTGTCCTTATTAATATGAGAAAAGAAAATATTCTTCAAATAATAGAAAATAGGTCTATTTTCTTTTTCTGGAGTTTCATCTGTTACAATACACTTATGACATTCTTATCTGCATACTTCCCATTAAACTTTTGTTGTTTTTGTTTTTGGTTGGTTGGTTGTTTTTATGTAGAAGAGTGAATTATCCATGATGAAGGGTAAACAGGTGGAGAATCAGAATTAGCGAATTTTAGAGGCCAAAAAATAAACAATTAGTAGTAGAAAGAACCTAACCAACATTAAAAAGTAATCTGTACTTGAAATAGATGAGAGTCTGTGTAAAGTCCATGCCAATGCTGAGGTACTCTTTTAAACACTCTTAAGTAAAACAGAATTATAGATGAAGAATGGCTTAAGGCAAAGAATTAATGAAACAACTACCCTGTTGTAAAACTCAGCAGATTAGCAGCTATAAAATGGGTATTATATTTAGAAGTGTTAAAGCTGGTTTGAGTTTTTAAATTTCAGGATGGGAAGTAAGATGTACTCAATAGAGTACATCTGTTAGCAGTTAACTAAAAATAGTCAACACATTGCTGACCTCAAAAATATCCAAGGAGAAAAAAAACCCAAAAGAAATTAATATAGTGGGAAGGCAAGTGAAAGTTCTGACCTCAGAATAATTAAATAAAAGTTATTCTGTTGGTTGATAAGGTTTTTAGTGTCCTAGAGCCTCTTGATCCCTAATTGGTTTTAGAAAAGGTAAAGTTGCTAGTCCTCAGAAAGAACCCACAACCTAATGAAAATGCTTGTTAAACAAGCACTTTCAGATCCACTCGAAACTGTCCACACTTAATGCTTGAATTATTTTTATTTACTTATTTATTTAAGTATCATTATCTATATATTTAGCACTTCAGTAAGGAAGAGTTGTTCACTTCAGATTTCTTCCATCAGGCAGAATAGCGGAAGAGACATCTGGCCCAGCTCCTCTGATTTGGTGCTCAGGTAGAGCAGGATCAGCGAGTGGTTAGTGGTGTGTAACACTCAGCAAATGTCTAAAGCAATTAGAGGGAGAGGGCAAAAACACACTGAAAGAAGGAGGGGCAATTGATTGTACACATATGCAGCCATCAGCTCTAGAAGAAAACACGCACACCTTCATTCGTTTATAATATCGGAGAAGAAACCTGAATGCAAGACTGCTGTCCTTACGAATATAAGCTAGTATTAGCAAAAGTTTGCATTAGGGGAAAAAACACCAAGCCCCAACATTCCTCTCAGCAACATTCTTCTGCCTCGGATATAATGAAAAAAGGCATATTTAAAATTTTAGGCAAAGAAGGAGAGGATGAGTAATGTGTAGTCCAACAAGCAACAAGCTTCGTATGCATACAGTGCGGATGAGCCCTGATGAATAGTTACAAAACCAACATGAGTTTCCATACTTCCATGTAAGTCAATGTCATTAGCAGGGAAGGCACTTGCTCGTGTCAGTGAGAGTCTGTCCTGCAATATATGTACAACTATATCTATCTATCTATCTATCTATCTATCTATCTATCTATATTTATATCTCCATGTTACGCATGCCTGAATGAATAGGATTAACTGTGTCTAGGTGGATGAGGCATGTATCTAGAGGGAAGAGACATAAAGATTCATTATAATCACGTGTGCTTTTATGAAAAATGAAAGCAAAAACCCCCACATTAAAATATGGTGAAACACATCAATTGCATTTATATTGCTTACCTTGAACACTTTAAGTGTCACTATGCTCAAGTTGAAAAAACCCAGGCTGAAAAAGTTTTATTCTAAGTTCTTGGAAGGCAACTAGGGCAGAGTAAACTATGTTTACTTTTTATGCAGTTTAGTCTGAAGACTCTAGCATGTACTATAACATTAAAGAGTCTTTGACAGGTTTATATCCCATTTGAAAAAAATGCTGACAGCTAGATATCATAGGGGTTTTGCTTTCATATGCAAATCCAAGCTTTTGCGCCGGGTTCCCATCAACAGTTCAGAAAATTGCAGACCTTTTTTAATTAAAATGTTTTAACAATAAAACCTGAGAAAAGCAATCCTGAAGTCTCTTTGATGTAACAGAAGATAAAATCTAGTGACAATTTTTCTAATGTATTTGAAAGATGCCTTTTTTTTCCCCCTTTTCCAATAATTGAGTTTAATGTCAAATCACAGATCAGTTCATTATCAGTCAGGGCTAGAGGCAGCATGACCCACTTGAGAGTATTTTGAACTGAGGTGTAAATCTGAGATTGGATTGAATGGTCATGTTTTTCAGATAGTCTCAGGCAGTAAATCAGACACTTCACTTAGAAACAGATTTATTTGAATGGTGTTACATGCAGACATCAATAAATAAATTTTTCTTTGTCAGAAGGAATAATTGCTGGTAACATGAGTTTTAACACGATGTAGGAGCTGGATCACTAAGCTAATTTATTTAATCAAGCAAAGTTCCTGAGATGGAACAACTGAATTTTGAACACAAGAGTTTTGCTAAAGGTTACAGAGGGAGGTATAAAATTTAAGGCGTCTGAAATGAAATAGGCAGCAGACCTAAAATCTTATCGTAGGATAGTGGAATACAAATTTCATGTGTTTGTTTGACATATCCCGAATTTTATTAAGTCCTGATCCACAATTGCTATCTTTCACGATGCAAAGAATTGATAAGTTAGTAAAGTGGAAGCAGCCCCACCAGAAATATTTGTCTTGCAGCCTTGTACAAAAGAGTATGTAAGAGCAGGGACAGTGTTGTAAATGTTTAGTTACAGTTCCTTGCAGCAAAATGTAAAATACAAAGACAGCTCAAGGGATTTTTCTGCCTGTGACAAATTGAGACTCCACAACCTTCTCAGCCTTCAGTTATTCAAGCATTTTGATATTCCTACTATTTTCAAATGCTTCCCAGGTTATGACAAGAATTCACAGTAAAGCTGCATACTTTTACCACAGTAATTAAAAATGTCTTCCCCTGCATTTAGAAATGCAATTTTGTTATACAAAGCAGAACATGGAAAGAATGGGTCTAAGTGAAGTGTCATTGATTCCAATGCTAGCACTTTGTCTTAATTTAAGACAATTATATGGGGCAGAGTCTTCCAAATGAGCTACCTCCCCTTCAGTTTTAACCACTCCCCTTTCAACAATCAAGAGAGATGAATGCAAGAACATTTTAAGTGAAAAAAATAACAGTTTACTAGAAAGCAAACCAGCAACAACCAAGATAATGGCAATAACCAGTAGACACAAAGGTGCTGAATCCCATGGACTCCCTGGGAACAAAGAAAACAAGATGGCAGAGAAGGCCCTCCTCCCAAGATGGCAGCTGCCATAGCAGACTGTGTGGGCCTGGAAACAAAGACAATATGGCAGATAAGCCCTGCTTGGCTGATCCTTCACCCTAGAAGGAAAAACTGGGAAGGCAGGGGCTTACGAAGCAGTTCCAGCGGCAGATGGGGGATGCTGGCGTTGTGTGGGGCAGCTCCAGACCCACATGTCAGTTTCCCTGATCTCCCTGCTCCCTGGCTGGACCCAGCTGGTGCCGGTGCTGCAGTTCCAAGTCACTGCTGTGTTGCAGGGGGAAGAAACAGTCCCACTGCGCACAGAGAAGATGCAGCGCCAGGTTGGCTGGTCCCATGTGTCAGTGTGTGTGTGTGAGGTCAGTGCTGACGCTTGCTGCCTCCTCCTGCTGCCTGCTAGACTCAGCTGGTGTTGGTGCTGTGGTCTTGGGTTGCTGCCCCAAAGGGGCAGGAAATAAACAGTTCTGCTGACCACTGAAGAGTAGTGGCCCTGGCCCTCCTGTCTCAGCTTGGCATGGTGGCTTTTGGAAAGGTATTGCAAAATTACCTCTGGAAGGGTAATGGGTTTTGAAATGCAGCTTCTTGGGTCGCTACTCTGAGACCTGAACAAGGCAGCCTCCTCTGAGGCTAGAGAGAAACAAAAGTGGGCTCGAGAATGTGCATTCCCTATTTTTAAAGAGACACGGTGCACCATCCCTTCATGAACTTGGGGCAAAACACACAAGTTAGGCGTCAGGTTTTAAAAAGAAATGATAGTAACAATCTTGGGCAAGTTGGCATAGAGAAGAAATTGAGTACTCAATGAATTTTGGTTCACCCAGTTTGGTTCACACATTTTTTTGAGACAAACAGTAAAGCCGAGAAAAGGAAGTGAAGAGAGGAGCAAATACACAGGATGTACAAAAACCAGTCTTAAAATAAGGAAGGATGGGAGGGAAGGATGGGAGGGAAGGATGGGAGGGAGGGAGGGAGGGAG
>VZTI01004805.1:114359-221291 GCA_013397865.1 Struthidea cinerea
AAGGAAGGAAGGAAGGAAGGAAGGAAGGAAGGAAGGAAGGAAGGAAGGAACTCTAATTTGTGCAGCTGTGAGCTCCGCACAGGATTTGTACGCAACCTTCAGCAGAGTGCCTTTTGAACAATTACTTGCCAGTTGCCTTCCCTCACTTCTGCTGCTGTTCCCAAAGCTGGTGGTGATATCTGCTCTCCACAGCAAATTCCACCAAAGGAAGTAGTGGTGTCATTCACTCCACCATATGATGTATTCATACAAACTTTATCAGATGACAGCAGGGATAAGCTGGAAATCACTGGAGGTCACCTGCATTTCCTTTAGTACATGAGCTAAACTTTTCAAATCTGCCTTATTCCTTGCCAAGAGGAAGATACTGAGAGAGTTATTAGCCTTCCAAACTTCTATTGTTTTAAATGTCTGTTCAGTTGCTTATAGTTTGCACAAAGTGCTTTTTAAAAAGAAATTTAAAAATAGCAGTATCAAGAATTCTTGGTGGAGAGAGATGTCTAGTGATTTCCAGTCCCATGATGAAAAGTTGATTGAAATTTGGGCAGGATGGGAGTGTAGGGTGAGATGATCAAACCTGTTGCTTGTGATATAATGGCTCAATGCATTGTTAGGATTACACCAAACACCTGATTCAAAATAAAAGAGTGCAGGGGAAACTTGTCACACAATCACCTATAGAGATAGACATTAGAGAAATAAAAGTTAAGCAATTAAAAACATGTTTGTGCCTTAGTCATGTTTCAGTTCATCAGCTCCATTGCTTTGTCTCTTCTACTTCATGATTCATTTGGTTGAATTTTAGATCAAAAAGAAAGTAACAAATATGCTGTGCAAAAGAGAAAATTGTTACATTTTCTCAGGGCATACTCTCTCTAGGCCAGAGACTCTAAGGTGACAGCTACAAACATACAAACATATTTATTACACAGAGACATGTAGATTCAGGGAAATCTTTTATATCTGGTATTCCAGTTACCGTTTCTTTAAAATATGGCTCTGAAAATCTCAGTGGAGAGTACAGCAGATCTTAGCAGGTGAAGTTTAGGTCTGGTCATTTTCATGGAGGTTTTAATAATTATACTCTTTATTATTAGTAACAAATCTTGATGTATTTTACTTCTGCCCACTTTTTACAGGAAAGCAACTCTATGGAATCATATGAAATATTCCTCTGGCACAGTATCCTGGCTCTGATAATGACCAGTAGTAGACACTTAGGAAAGACATAAGCTCATGTCTTTGCCCTGATGCACCCCACCTTAATTTATCAGCAATTTGTCAACTGGCCTGTGGATCATTCAGCTTAGATGACCTTGATGGAGTTAATCTCGTAAAGTTGTTCAGCCTCATTTCTCCTTCATGACTGAAGTGTTTTGCTTTAAACATTTCCAAGAGTCTGAGTAAAAGAAGAAATTAGTTTACACTCTACTTGTAAAGCTTATATTATTTTTCATATTTTGAAAACCAGTCAGAGGTGTATCACCAAATTCAATTGAAAATGAGACTGAAATTTTAAGTTGTAAATTTTTAAAATTTTCCAATGTTCAAGAAAATTCACTTATGTACTTTTGGTCAGAAATGTGTACTCCATCTCTGTCTCTGACCTTCTCATTGGTCCTATAAGAGTCAACAAACTATCTAAAGTCCAAATCCCTTCTCATGGGACATGAGTTTGCAGGTCAAAGATCAAAACTTAAAATTTTAACATGTTTCCAAAAGTATCAAACAGAACTTTATTTTTCCTTTTCATTACTCTGCTTAATGGTCCTTTTCCTCTGCCAAATGAGTGCCATTGCATTTAGCTCTGTGGTCCCTTTCCAAGACACTGATCTCTGGTCTCTTGTTCCCCAGTCTCTTCATACATCCAGGGTTGCCCCATCCCAAGTGCAGAATCGGGTACTTTCCCTTTTTGAAATTCATATGGTTGGTGATTGCCCAGCCCTCTGGTGGTCTCTCTGCAGGACCACCCTGTCTTTGAGGGAGTCAGCAGCTCCTCCCAGTTTTGTATTGTTTGCAGCCTTGCTTAGTATCCCTTCCACTTCTGAGTTCAAGTCATTTATGAAGATGTTGAAGAGCACAGAGCCAAGGATGGAGCCTGCAGAACCCCACTGGTGACAGGTCCCCAGTCTGATGTCACCTCATTCACTGTAACCCTCCATGCCCGACCCGTGAGCCAGTTGCTCACCCATCCCATGATGTTTTTATCCAGCTGTGCGCTGCACATTTTGTTCCGAAGGATACTATGAGAGACAGTACTGAAAGCTTTACTGAAGTCCAAAAAGAGTGCATCCACTGGCTTCCCTTGATCAGCTCAGTGGGTTACCTTGTCATAAAAGGAAAGCAGGACTTTCCTTTCATGAAGCCATGCTGACTGTGACCAGTGACTGCGTTGTCTTTCAGGTGTTTTTCAGTTCCTCCGAGAATAATTTTCTGCATAACCTTAACCAGGCACTGAAGTGAAACTGACAGGCCTGTAGTTTCTGGGCTCCTTCTTGCCCTTTTTGGAATTTAGGACAATATTCACCAGCTGGGACCTGGGACCTGTCTAGATTTCCAAGACTGCTCAAAAATCATCTAGAGAGATTTTGTGATGACATCAGCTAATTCTTTGAGGATTTTTGGATGAGTCCCATGAGACCCCATGGATTAGTAAGCATCCAGCTGGAGCAGCAGAGCCCACATTGTATCAGGGTCTGCTGGGAGTTGATCATTCTCGCGGTCATGGTCCTCCAGCTCAGGCTACTTAGACCCCTTTGGTTCATCATCTCTGTCAAAGACAGAGGCAAAGAATGCATTAAACACCCCAGCCTTGTCCATGTCTCTGTTTTCAGTTCTCAAACTACAGCTTAACCTAAAGGAAAAGAGGTAAATGACTGAAAAGACATACATTTGGTTTAGTAAAATTCATTTAAATACAAATTACATTATGTACAGCCACAGATCTTAGGCTCAGCATACAAAAGATGAGAAATTAGGGAAACGTCCAGAAAGTAAATAAGAGTTCAAAAGAGTTTGGCAGAGTTTGGCAGTGTAAGTTGTGCTCTTCATGAATATACTTCAGAAGTACTTTTCTTACAGCTACATCTTTACACAACATTACACCTTCCTAAACAGTGAATTGTTCTTGTGTACTTTGCAAAGTCTTCAAGGCTTTCATATTCCTAATAATCACTTATTGATTCAAATTATTCTTCAGTATTGAGAGTAGAAACTGTTCATGTAACACAAGTACTCATTATACTATTTAGTGGCTGAGGTAATGCTTAAATAATGTACATTCTTCATGCATATTCAAGTATACCCTTTCCACAAAATTATTTATTATTCCAGATAACCAACTCACCCCAAGACAAGCAGGTATTTTAAGTCCTTACCAAAATTAGACTGGCAATTTTGCAAATTGTCTATCTTAGTGGCAAATTGATGAGTATTTACAATTTTTACTACAGTTCTATATGGAATGATTCTCAATATTTTTCTAGTATCTTCACAGGTATTTCCTTACTGGCTGGAAGTGAGTGAGACACATGTAATAGATGCTTATCTTTAATACTTTTTTCAGTGCTACGTGCAGAAGGGCTCCTCAGGTAGCCAGCTGAGAACCCAGGTCTCTCTGATCTCTTCTCAGGTTATAAGGCTTCTGTGAAATGAATTGTAGTAGCTGATGAGGCCTCTGCCATCAGCTCCTAAGGTTGCCCACTGACTGGTTTTCTTTCACAAGTTTGATTTTATTATTGTTGTCATTGTTATTATTATCATTTTTAGTGGAACAAGCTTAGGGAGGGAGGAATGAATTTTGCTTTAGTCATTCTGGTACATTTTTTCCTGATTATTTCTAACATTTTAGGTGCTTGAATTCTGTTTGCTTCTTGTATCATTTCACACCCTCCCACCTCCCAGACACATGCAAGAATTAAGCATTTTAATTGTGGGGTAAACTGACATCTCATAAGAAAATAGTAGGATGGGGAATTCTTTGAGGATAAAGCATTACAAGATTCCCTTCAGAGAGTCACACTTAAATCACACTGCTGGGTAATCTGTTCTGCTTAGCCCATCTCTGATGAACACTGTTATCACGAGAAGGCAGGAGAGTCAAATCAATGCTTGTCCTTCCAGTTTTATTCCACCTGAGCTACTGTCAACATTTATCAGAGCTGCAGGATGTGGACACTCTTCTTTAACCCCATATATAACTACATTGCATTCTCTAATACAGTTGTCATATATTCTGTACATTGTTATCTCATTCCAGCTGGCAGTTCCACAAAACTGGCTGACATCTTTATTGCCATGTAGATGGTTTAAAAGCATGAGCACCACAAAACCCTAAGTAGAACATACTGGGATCTGACATTGCTTTTTTTTTTTTTTAATTTGGGAACTAAAAATAGTTCATTTAATCAGAAAATTACTTGTGAATAATTCTGTACATATGACTTTTCTCTTTGAAAACCATGTAATTATTTAAAGGCAGGGAGGAACTTGGAGGAACCTCAGAATTTAGATTTACAGTGGTTTTTAACACTGGTTTTGAAAACAGACAGGTAATGGAGAAACTGTCTCGAGATATCAGGAGCTTAAATTTCCTGAGGAGGGAGCAAGTGATTTAAGGCTTGCTAGGAGCAAAGCTGAAGTCCCAGGAACCAAAATCTCAAAGCTGCAAGGTGTCATGGCAGTTCTCTGTAACTGTGGTTTCTGACGGAAATATCTGCTGAAAGATTTTAATATAACTGGCATTCTCTCTCAGTAAAGAAGTTTCCCATGATACACCACACATTTTGAATACAGCTGGGACTCATCCGTATTAAGAAAATCTCATCAGAAAATCCACAAACTTGTTGCAATTAGTATAACCCCAAATAATGGGACAGGCATTAAAAAAATTGCATAGTATGCAGTAAAATTAAGCATGAATCTTTCATTTTGGGAAAGCAAGAACCTTTGAATTAAAAGGGTTTTTCTTGTTGGAGGTGGTGGGTTTTCTCCCCCACCAGTCCTTGCTTTCCATAGAGAAATGTGTCAAGAAGATAGAGCAGCTTTCATGTCCCGTGAGTTTTTCTTGATAGTTTTAATGGCAATGCATTAGACCAAGAGGCAATCTTTCAAAGCGATGTAGAGGGATGGCACTATGCAACTCCCATTAAAATCACTGGGAACCTGGAGGGTAAACCTCTTCCCAGCTTTGAAAATATACCCTAAACTACAGTAATTGCCATTTATCTCTGCTTGAATTAACTGGATGATTAATCATATTTCATTTCTTAAGTATTATGATTCCACTTCTGGGTACCAATTCAGTTCTGTTTCAGAGGTATAATAAGCGCATTGTAAAATCCCAAAGCAAGCTCTTTTTCATTTGTCATGTAGTAAGCTCACACATACACAAATGTAAATTTTTTATTAATTATATCAACCAATTATCTTAGTACAAAATAAACAGAAGAGAAATTTCTGTCATAGAAGGGGATTTTGTTCCTTTTTTATGTGTGTTAACTTCTAAATAAAATAGTCATAATGAGCTAATGTGAAACCTCAACAAATTAATCAAACTAATAGTCATTGGTTATAATGTCATGTCATGTCATATCATTACTAGTAATTCTAAAAAGTTAGTGCATATACGTGTGCAAAAATCTCTCTACAATTAATTAAAAGAAGTATTGTAAGCAATATTAACATTGAAAGATTAATGCGATGAGCTTGAAATGATAAGCTGTAGAGCTGGGCAACTTGATAGACTGCAATATGCCACTTAAATGTACTAAGGGTATGTCAGCCAATGCAGATATTAGTGGTCTTGGAATATGAAGCTACAAGCACTCTATCTTCTCACTTACAGATGTTTATTTGACTTTTAATACCAATGTATGACTGCCACTGATGGGTTACTTGAGCACATTGTGAGAAACAGTCTTTTCATACGTGTCTACATGCTGTAAACATATTACTTTCATAAACACAAGCCTTTGTAAAAGCTTTTCATGACTCTGAAATCTAAACTGAAAACATACATTATGTGAGAAGGGTTAGATTGTTTGCATTTCCTTACATGTACCCTTTTGCTGCCTTAGATGAAGGATTCCTTAAGTGTATTAAAATAAAATTTTGTTTAGCCTTGCACTACATTCAAGAGGAAGACAGATGTCAAAAAGTTCGGTGAAACTGATTTGTAACTTCAGATCCAAGTATAATTTAAAATCAAAGCCAGAGTTTTGACAGCCTTATAGTAACAGAAGTCTTGAATTCTAATCTGGGTACAAAATTTGTGACCTGTGATTTTGTTTGTTTTCTTATTTGTTTGTTGCATTTTCCAAATACAAGTTTTGTATGGGATAAAGATTAAACCCCACTATCTACTTTCCAAGAAACATACATGTATAAAACAAAAATATTTTTATCAATGCAAATTCAAAGGAATAGAGTCAAAACCAAGTAGAGTTATTTCTCATATAGTTAAGGGGCTGGTTGTGGTTATAACAATCCTTGAAAAATCTAAAATCTAAAATCCACCAATATGCTGAAAACTTCACAGAATCAAAGGGAGTGGAAGCCAGCAGTAAAACAGAAGCAGCATCTCAGTTTGTCACAGCTAGAGGCAAACAAGAAGCTGACAAAAAAAAAAAAGTGTCACAGTCAAATGCCAGAAAGGATAATTTTCATATTTCATTGCCTGACTTTCTGTAATTAACAACAAAAAGAAAGGGGAAAAAGATATCTGGTGCCAAAACTCACAGTAAATCCCCTAGTGCAGTCATATTTTAAAAGGCCACAGAAACCAGGGGGACAAATCTGTGTCACATACCTAGAGCAAACATAATCTTAACTTAGACTGTAAGACAAAAAATTCAGCTGCAAATTATCACTCAGATCATGGAGATTATCTGAACATGAAACTTGTACTCACAGTAGTCCTACTTGTATTCCCTCTCTTCCAATTTCCTGCTCTCCTACCTTGTCCCACTGTAGTGCATGCTCATTAGGGCCAATAAAAAGGGAACCTAGCCATAGCTCCATTCTCATTTTGACACTTGATTACATAATTTCTTCTATCATTCCCTCCAACAACAGGGTAGTTAGTATTAGTTTGCAGAGCAGATCACCTTTAGAAGATGTTAAGAACTGATTTAAACAGAATCTGGGCACCTGACTACCTAAAAAAATCTGTCCTTTCCTTCCCTGTCTTCATGAGCCTACAAAGTCAAGAACAGTAGAGTGAAGTGCAGTGCCTGCTCCAGCACAGGTGTCCAGATCTGAAGTAGCTGTTATCCCAGTGGGTCTCTCAGCAGCCTTAGCAGATTCCATAACACAACCACTGTCCAAAGTTAAGGACTGTTCTTTAAGTGTACTGTAAATAGTGGAGCCATCTGCTTACACAGATGACTACCAGAATCATATCAGACCTTTTATTTCATGACCCTTGTGTCTGCTATTTAGCCATTGCTCTCACACTGATATTTCTTAGATAAGAGTCCATTACTCAAATGAAATAATTCTACTCTATATATTAACTGCACTGCTTATGCAAATTTATTTTGCTGAGGCAAGGTAAATTTAATTTAAATTATTCTCCTTGATTTTCTACTTGGAAGACACTAAAAAAAAAGAAGTATTTGGAGTTAAACTTAGTTCACCTTTCTTCTTCTCCAGGATACTTTTTATTTCTACAAGTCTGTCTATTTCTTCTCTCAGTGTTTATTTACCTAATGATGAATGGATAAAAACCACTTGTTGGTAGGTAGCAGGTAGCTTGCTGTGATTTGAAAGTATTGTTTTCATATTATGAACTACAAAAATGCAACGGAGTTACATCTACAGCTCTTTTCCTTCACTCTGAAGACAAAAATGGGTAAAAATTAATTGCTACTTTTTAACTTTTCTTTATCTGCCTTCTAATAAGTTTCATTTTTTCTCCTCTGCTCACCAGCATGTAATGCTCCCTATTCTGGTTCCTTGGCCCACTTTCCCTTCACTGTGTAACCCGTCCTACATTGTGTTGTCAAAATCCTCCTCTCCTTCATATTATGTTTTTTTCATTTCTAATTCTTCCGACCTGTCTCCTCTGCAGAACGAGTGTCTGCTCACTCTAAAATCGTTGCTTCTGTCTTCATTCACTCCTACATTCTCAACATTTTTTCCATGCCAGCTTCTTCCCTTCCACTGCGACTTTCACAGCTGTCCTACCAGTCTAAACAAACCCCTGCGTGATGATATCATAAGTTCTTCCTTTTGTAATTTCCTTCCAAAAATCTATTTATTCCATAAAACAGAGATGGTTTTCATAAAACAGAATATATAGGTATCAGAATGTTGGAAGTACTGGTTTTGTTCACAGTTGACAAGAGGGTGGGCTTGTAACTGAAAAATCCAATGGACTCAATTTGAATCTTGTCCGTTTATAGCTGCCTATGTTCGTCCAAAAGAACGCTTCCTATCAAGATAAATTTATTTCCCCATTAGAAATTCATGTCACTGCTGGGGAATGGATGGGATGCTATACAGTCAAAATTGTGTGAACAGATGTTCCTCTGACATTAAAAAAAACCTCCAAAACCAAAAACCACCACCACCACTCCCCCACAAACAAAAACAAATCAACCAAAATGCCACCTGGCTCAAGTCCAAATTATTTCAATTTATGGCCAGAGGCTTCTTATGTTAATGACACCGAAATTAGAAAAATCTGTTTGTGTAACACCAGAATAACACAAGGCCAGCTTTTGGCAGATTCAAAAAGATTTCCAAGTCAAAGTATTTGACACACAAAATCCTTGTCTGTAAACTGCAGAGACATTGATTTGACAGATGGACCACTCTGTTGGTAAGGAATGGGCTTGAATGGTCACACTCAAAGGAAGCGTGGTCAATGGCTTGATGTCTGGGTGGAGACCAGTGAAAAGCAGCATTCCTCAGGGGTCAGTATTGGGTCTGACGCTGTTTAACATGTGTTTCAGCAACATGGACCATGGGACTGAGTGTATCCTCAAAAAGTTTGATGGTGATACCAAGCTGTGTGGCGCAGTTGACACGTTGGAGGGATGGAATGCCATTCAGAGGGACTTTGACAGGCTTCACAGGTGGACTTATGCAAATCTCATGGAGTTCAACAAGTCCAAGTACAAGGTTCTGCACCTGGGTCAGGGAAATCCCCGAAAAATATATGGTGAGCAGAGAATTGATTGAGAGCAGCCCTTGGAAGAAAGACGGGGGATGCTATTGGACAAGTGTCCACCACCTCCTGGAAATGTGCACTTGCAGCACAGAAAACCTCAAAAAAAATTTGGGCAGCAAATTGAGGTCTACTCAGGTCTCCTGAGACCCCACCTGGAGTGCTGCATCCAGCTCTGGGGTCCTCAGCATGAGAAGGCCTACAGGGGAGAGACAAGAGAAGGCCATGTAAATAGTCAGAGAGTTGGAGCGTCTCCCATAGAAAGACAGGCTGAGTGAGTTCAGGCTTTTCCACCCTGAAAAAGAAGGCTCTGGGGAGACCTAACAGAAGTTTTCTAGTACCTGAAAGGAGACCTTACAGAAGTTTTCTAGTACTTGAAAGAGATTGGCCGTGAGAGATTTAGAGAGGGATGTACTACAAGGGCATGTAGTGACAGACAAGACAGAATGTCTTCAAGCTGAGAAAGAGTGGGCTTAGCTTAGACATCAGGCAGAAATTATTTGCTGTGGGGTCGGTGAGGCACTGGCACAAGTTGCTCAGAGGTGTTGTCAATGCCCCATCCCTGTAAGTGTTCATGACTCTGTTGGATGGGGCTTTAAAGAGCCTGGTCTAGTGGAAGGCATCCCTGCCTGTGGCAGGGGGCTTGGAACACGAAAATCTCTAAGGTCCCTTCCACCCCAAATCATTCTATGATTCCATGATTCCCATATTTTGACTCATATTTGTGTCTCAGACTTCTTTTTGTACACAAAAATTATGACTGAAAGGGTTAGAAAATAGATTTCTAAAGAGGTGATGGTTGTAGTTTATGTAGCTCCTCTTACTGTAATTCACTCACATCACTTTATACATGGCTTCCTCCACAGAATGATAGTATGTGCAATGGAAAACAGCTCTTTTAACAACAGCACATATCTGATTTGCCAAAATGGTATGACAGTGTTGCATTGGTAAGACGAAAACTTTTATCTTCCTAGATCTAGAGACATGCTTACTGTAGTGATTTTAATGTAGATGAAATGTCAAACTTCTTGGACGTATCAGTTGTGATATACAGGCAAGTAATTGCCTTGGGAAGCTTTAAGGTAGTGAGTCAATACAAGAGACTGCAGAGCTGACTAATGCAGATGCTTATTCATGGGGAGGAGACAAAACTGTGATAACAGTTTCTGTGAGAAATAAAATTCTAGCTTTTGAAAAACTAAAATCCCTTCACATTTATTTAGAAGCTCCTTTACACTCATTCTTATGAGATTGGTCCCACCTGTAAATATCTTATCAGTAGCTATGGATATGTCAGTCCTCATTCCTGCACAGTTCTTTAAATGACCAAGATAACACAGTTGTGTTACATATGACATGTACACGCCTACTACACTTTCATAAAATGTGGTAAAAATAACATAAATTTAAAATTCAAATTACTCTAAAATATTACCTAAAAATAGTTTTGCTGAAATCAGATTTTAAACATGAATATTTAAAATGTAGAAGCTTAGCTGCAAGACATAAATATATCAAAATCATTTTCCATACAGTGTGAAATAAGCTAAATCTTTATGTTAAAATTTGGACTCATGCACTGCAAAACTACCCTATGTGTCCTTAGATTGCTTTAACTTCTCCAATTTGGAGGTCTCATGCTAGACAACATGGTAGAAATCGATACAGTTTTTTGTAAACTGTCCAGTCGATTAACTTTTGTTGACCCCGGATTGAAACATCTGGCTTGGTTTTTTCCTTTTACCCGTATAATGAACAGTCCTTAATAAATGAGCATAACAAATGCAAGGATGCAAGTACAAAAGATCATTTGCTTCAAGATTCTCAGATCAGAAGAGCACTGAAGTAGTCTAAACTCTATGAAAAAAGGTTAATGACCTTTTTGTAACCTCTGACATGGTGACGAAAAAATAAAATAAAAACAAAGCCTATGGGGAGTTTTTTGCATTCTGATTACATAGGAATTTTAACTGTGAGCATTAGGCAGTGTTTCATCCTTTTGTAGGTATTTTGTTTGGAGTTGACTTCTCACTAAGAAACCTATGTAGATAAAATATAACTGTTACACTGATAAGCCTGTGAAATTAAGGACTTCATAGTATGAAAGCTCAATATTCATATTTAATTTTATCATTTGTGTTATGTAGAACTTTTTAGTGCTTATAAACCAGTTCTTGACATGATCACAGTTAAGTTATAATAATTTTCTTACATTCTTCAGCTTACACAATTACAGCTGAATTGAAAACCAGGTCTGAGGAGTGCATTCTGAGTATTATTCCACATAAATAATACAAGTTTACTATTAAAAGCAGTTGAAACAAGCACATGTCTACAGGGATTTGTTGAAAATTAATCCTTTTCAAATGTTCTGACTAGAAGTAGCCAGCATCATAAGATAAATTAACTTTATCTACCTTTCCTTTAGAGAAGATTTGACACCTGCAAAATTTTATTTTTTTAAACCTAATAATTTAAGCCTGCAACACCTATTAAAGCCAAATCACACTATGTCCTAGTTTTGCTTGCAGATGCTCAGGAGAGAGGAGCCTAGAGATGTTGTGGGTGTGGCTAGGTTGCTATTCCATACCAAGCATTTCATCACTGTGGGGCATGGCTTTGAGGAAAATTAAAAAGTGAGTGCACCCTGGAAGCAGCATGATCCCATTCCGTCTCTGTCTTGGGGAGGTTGCCAGGACAAACACCGTGGATTTTGTCCATCTCCCGCTGCTGCCCATCCCTTCCTGTCCTTTGGGAAGAACACAACTCCAAGCGCCAAACACAGCTGAGCCCAGGGAAGTGCACGTGTCCCACGACCCTGGTGCAGTGAGCAGCCATGGGCACTGAGCGGTAGGGGAAAGCCAAGCCCAGCTGAGGCCAAGTCAAGCAGAGAGGAGCCAAACCTGAGCCGAGTGGAGAGGAGCTGGGCTGAGCTGAGTACTGCCGACCACAGCTGAGCCCAGTGGTCTGAAAAGTAGGTGACACAATGTGGATAATTCCCTCTTGTTTTTGTTGGCTCAGGCTCAGGGACAGGAAACACCGTCTGGGGAGAGCGTCCACCATCTTGTCCTCGTCTCAGTGGCCATGTGGAATGGAGTTGAGGTGTGAACACCTTCTGTGTGTAAAGCCCATTCTCTTTTGTGTATTTTTGTTACTAATATTGCTGCTGTTGCTGTGGATTTCTCATTCCATTGCTGATTGTTTTCCATAGATTGTTATCTCAACCGGTAGTCTCTGCTTCTATCCCTGTCTCACGGGAGCAGGGTGGACAAAAGCAGAGCTGTTTATTTGGAGTTTAATTCTCAGCTGTTTTTTTAAACCACCACACACTAACATGACCATCTTTTTCCATCCTCATAAATTTCCATTCAGGATTTTGAAAAATTTTTTGTAAACAGGAGATCTGAATCTTCCTGCACTTTTATTAGTTTAACTATACCGAATCTAAGTCCCATTTATAGGCAGCTTGGTCAAATCCATCAAGTAAACCAAGATTTAGAAATATTTCAAACAAAATTCTAAATTCAACTGCTGCAAGTCAAATCAAGCAGATCAGCTAAATCAATAATCAATTTATCTCTCCTGGATAACATTGCCAATATAATTGCCAACCAATCACACTAAGGTTGTCATAGGTGTGCTTCAAGCTGCAATCATGAGCTGAAGTCTCCTGAGTAAGACTGTATGACAAAAATTTTCCTAAATTACTACTTGAGGGAAAAACCTGTTCCTCAATTATGTTTATTTAGCACCCAAATTATCTAACTGTATGGAGTTAAGTGAGTTTACTTGGGTTTTATTGTACTAACAGTAGGTCATTCACATCATCTTCATGTTGGCAACATTATTTTTCCATTCATTCAGAGCTAAAAGTGGCAAAATTCACAAAGACCTGCTTCAAAATATTTTACAATACAAGTAAAGGAACAAGTCAGGCCTCAGAAGTTCCTGCTCAAAATATTTTCTATCAGTTTAGGCACATCTTGCTGTCCAACATTGTAAACCAACAAATCAAAATATCACAAGGCTTTATTGTGTATATTCTAAGGAGTGAAGTCCAAATAGCTTTTTCTGTAAAAGGTAATATTTTTTTACAATTTCCTTCTCAGAAACTTGCAGGCAGCACTCAAGAGTCCAAATATTTATAGCATAATTGCCAAAGTCTTATGATATTCAGCAACGCGTTCAGAGTAAATATTTAAGTACTTGCTTTACTTCATGATTGCTACTGTAGTCTCAACTAAAGCTCGGAAGTTTAAGAAAATATTTTGTAAGGTTTTATTTGCATGAGAGTCATTCTATATTATTTGTTTGGGAGATGGTCCTGATCTTTTAAGAAGTCACTGCACTAGAAGGTCAAATGACTCACACAGTGGGATGTTGCAGTGAGCCATGATCAGCAGAACCAAGGAGACCATAAGGTCCTCTGGTTTGAGGCTCCCAAAGCTGCAGAATCCCTGAAAGTACAGAGAACATCCCAAAAGCTGTAAACCATGCCCCACCATTGGCTTCCGTTCTCCCCACCTATCCCTTGTCCCATTTGCTGTAATTCCTGCTCCCTGGCCTTGTTACACCCTTACTGGCTACTGCATGTTTTCCATGTCCGTGCTGTGGGGGTACAAAACGGCCCTCACTCCATGTGGCTGGGGCATTTCTCCATGGTTTCTACCACGCCAATAAACCCTTTGACCCCACAGAGACCCCCTCTGCCCTTTCCTTTCCTCCTCAGCGCGTTATAGCTACCGGGGGTCGAGGCGAACCCTCTCTGGGGCTTCGCCTGTACTCTCAGGCCGGATCTGCCCCGTCCGGCATCCATCCAGGGCCAGCAGAGAATGCTTCATGCCAGGACACCGAGCTAGCCAGAACGGCACGCAGAAGCCGTGGGATGATTTTTTTAAAATTCTGATGACAATATCACACAATGAAATGGGAAAATTGTTCTATTACGTGATAAAACCCTGGTCTTTGATTACCTGCAAAGTAAAATAGCCTGCTCTGAAAAAATAGGCTGCTCTTGCTTTCCCCAGGCCAATCACAAGACCCTGTCCTGGAGCTCATAGCGAGTCATCAAAAACAGCTCTCTAGCTCACCTTTGGGACTGAGAAGAGTAGGGCCATATTATGGGATGCAGGGAAAGAGCCTCCTGGGACTGTACAAGACTTCTTAGAGGTTACTTGGGATCCCCCCAGTAACTGGGACCTGGTTGCTCCCACCGGATGCATCAGGTGTTTAAACCTCACTGCTGAAGGGCTCTGCACTGCACATCTGTGCACACACTTTTTCATGAGCGGACTGCTATCCTGGTAGTCCAGAGAGATGAACAGGATGATGCTATTATTGTTTGTGCTTGTGTGAGTGCACTGCATGTCTGTGATACGTGTGGCTGGCCATGTATACATGTTCCTGTGGGGTCTTAGCCTTGCTAGTGGTTGTATGATGTGTCTTGGAGCTGTAGCATCCTTGTCCCTGTTGGGCTATCATGCTTGGCAGTCTTTAAAAAATACTACCTTTTGTTAAAATTAAATTTAAATTTAAATTTGTTTAAATTAAATTTAAATTTAAATTTAAAATTTCAGTTTAAATTTAAAAACTAGCTCTTGTTAAAATCAAAAAGGTGTGACGCCTTCTTACAACGAAGTGATTTTATATTTCAATCGAAGAAATTGAAAGGGGAAAAAAAGCAGGAGTAAAGCATAACTTTCATGTTATCTATAACTTTCATGTATGTTATTATACGCTTTTTTTTAACATCCCCATACATTCTAACTCCTGGAATGAGACTCTATACTATCTTTCTTCCTTACATTTTCCATATATTTTCTTTCCCTCCCACCTAAAAGAATAAACTGCCATTCATGTACCTTTTTCACTAATTCTAGGTCAAAATTCAAGACTTTGATAGTAAATATTAGTATACATTAAGAAATATACAACTTCAATATGACTGAAGTCACATTCCAAAATGCCCTAGAGCTTACGAGAGTCACAAGAAGTATAATGCCAGTTCCCAGTACCTCTACCTTTCCTAGATATGAGTCTTTGTGTATGATTTTTTTATCTATGTGTAACTCTTTTTAAAATAAAATAATTTATTTTTATTAGTTGCACTAATCGTGCAACTATTTCTTTTTCTCTGTTTCGTGATGTCTCTTTAGTAAAACTTTGCTCTCATAATACTGCAGTTTATCAGAATTTGTCCAGTGATCTTCTTTTGGTGGTAATTTCTGCGGTGTCATATGAGTGTCCTACTAGTGTCTTACAGGCTTCAGAAGGTTTGTACCTACCTTTGCAAACATGTAGTTTGATGAGATGCAAACTCACCTTGCTTAAAAAGCAGCTCATTATTCTAATTTCAAAAATATTTTCACGAAGGTTATCTTAAGTATTTTTGTTGGTGAATATGGCTCATCTGCTTCAAATTATAAAATAATTTTATTATTATGAAATAATAATTTTAAAAAATTGGTAAATAGGATTAAAACAAGCCCATAGATAGAGCCATTTAATCTCAATGGAGGTAATACAGAAGGAAAATCCCAAATAAAAAAAATTGACTTTAACATTTATTGCATTTGAATGCCTTAGATGAAAGGTCCATATTGACAACCTGCAATTAACTTTGAAAATGTAGTTTGGGAGGAAGCTAAAATCTTTCCAAGATCATATTTCAAGGGAAGAGGGAGAGTATAAAGAGTCAAAGCTAATGAATTTTGTTGGCATCTCAGACTAAATTTAGTCCACATTTCTACTGATAAAAGAAAGTAAAAACTAAGCATATAATCTCCAATCAGAAGTGATATAGTATATGATAGCTCCATAATATAAAAAAAAAGATGTAATTTATTATTTAAACAAAACCATCTTGACATCATCTAGGTAAAAACATAATCAAAACCAAATTTCTGCTGAGTAAAATTGACATTTTATTCAAAAAAATTGAGATAAATCAATACATCTTATAACTTTGAGTAGACTTTTCAGTGAATGTAATATAATAAGAAGAATAATTATAGTCTAATTATACTATTATTATTACTGTTATTATTATTGTTATTTCATATGCAGTGATTATTTTATCTGTAACATTTTCTCTGTCAGTAATTTTCTTGGCACCTTAGAAAAGGAAGAGAGGTTGGACCAGATCATATTAGGAGGTATATTCCAATCTAATTATTCTGTAATAAACAGGATAATGTTGTAGGTAAGTGCAGAGAGAGACTTGTTCTTTGGGGAAAGGATGTCATGTCTAGCATGACTGAGTCAGAGCAGACGCCGAATTCTTCTTTTGCAATTTTATTATGTGTCATATAGTAAACCTTGTCATAGTTAAGTTGCTATTTCTCTTTCTTCTGTAGTTCTACAGGTAAGGACAACCAGCTGACAATGTTCATTCTACCACAGTAGAGAAAACACAAATAAAACTATTCCTGATCTTACTAAAAGGGAATTTGTCTTCATCTGGCTATTCTTCAGCTACTTTCATGCTGGAATTCTCTCATCTCAGAAATTTGCTCTGGGATCTTCATTTAATTCTAAATGCTGGTTAAATATTGTGCTTGCTTTCAAGTTTTACGTAATCAGTGCTATTTCTTAAAATGAAAATAAATAATAAAAAATGTTTTTAATGATAATTAAGGTTTCTCTGATCCTAATTTACACATGTAAGAGTTTCCTTTTTTGCATTGTCATCCTTTACAGTATGTTGCGCCTCCACTTGAGAGTTTATGCTGCATTAAGATGGGTATTTGCATTAATTGCATATTCATCTGAAGGCATATATAACGAGAACTTAACAAGCGGAGATTTAGGTAGATAATTTTGTTGTTCTGAAATTTCATGTGAATATAGTGCCCTCTGTGAAACATTAAATTCAGCCTGTTTTTGAAAAGGTATAATTATTTACTTGCTCAGTATTGTCAAGTCAGACCCTAAAATAGCCGAGCTTTTTTTAAGTATTTTTTTTTTTTCCTGAAGACCCCCAAAATAAATAAATAAATAAATAAATAAATAAATACATACATACATACATACATACATACATAAAAACCCTGGAGGACTGGAGGACTGTATACCTTACCTTCCACACTTCGCAGGGTGAAAGGTGTTCAAACATTTGGTGCCCTGAAATGTTTATGAAAGTGAGGAGAGGAAATATTCCTATCTCCAGACAGTTGTGCCTCCTTTTACCTTTAGCGAGAAATAAATGTCAGTACTGTCTTGGTGAAATTTCTGATTATAGTCTCATGTATAAAGTATCCAGAAATATGTCAAAGGCCTCTCACTACTTTTAAATGAGTGGGTTCTGTCTTTGTCCTATAAGAACTGTAAGATAAAAGTGGATTCACTTAGTGGTTACACTCTATTATTACACAATATGGATTAATAGTCAGGGGAAATGCCGTTTTTGAGGGTGAAACCCTACACAACGCAGTTGACATTTATCTTGAATTCACAGAATTAAAGATGAAAGTGAGAGAGGAAGACAAAAGCTCCATTACCTTAACCAATTCACCCGCTATCCATGAACTGTGCTTCTTAAAAAGACATATTCTAGTGCAGCCTGGTTTTTAAATGTGCCAGTGTGCCGGGGCTTCCATCACTATTCTGGGATACCTCAGTGCTGCTAACTGGCTTACCAAGAACCAGCACTGTGGAACTAAAAAGATTAAGGGCAAAGTTTGATTTCTGACCTTGAATTTAATTTTTGCAATTCAAACCAACTTCACTGTAGTAAGACTTGGTGACATTTTTCAGCTTTCATTCCGTCTCTTCTCACTCCCGTCAACTTCTACCTACGTATGATGTAGAAGTCTGCAAGCCAGAAAATATAAAATTATATTTATTAAAAATTGTTGTAGTTTAAAAAGTATAGTTATATTAGTGAAAAATGAGCTGTCAAAAATACGGAATGTCCTAAAACTGAAAAACCAGTCAAAAGAAGAAATAAAGGCATGAGGAATAGGAACACATGCAGAATCTGCTTTGCAATTCTCCAAAATTCATCTCTCATTTGGTTTCATTTACCAATGTTATGTTTACACAAAATACATTATTTTGAACAAGCATTCAGTGACACTGGACAATTGTTTTGAGCTTTCCGCGATACAATTTATCTTGCATGAATTCTTTTTGCAATGTAACTTCATCAGAAAAATATGTTGCACTAGCATCATCATTAGTAGTGACACAGTATTTGTAATTATAAGATTATTAAGTAAGCAGTGGAAATTTTAATCAAACACAGCAGCCACCTCTTCTTTTCCATAGAACAGTTCAAGAGCTGCTTTGGGAACTGTGGGTACATCAGATCAGTTATCTACTCTAACCAGTTAGAGTAAGGCTCTCTCTTCCACCATTCCCAAATCATCTTCTGTTAAGGGATTATTCCTCTTTTACGCAACAGCACACATTAAAGATGGAGCAATCCTACCAGTGAGCCTACATGGAAGCGTGGAGCTCCATGAAAGCATACCACTTTGAGATGAGAAACTCCCTGGGCATTAGTATGCAATGCTAATGAACCCTATACATTCTGTATTGCTATATTTTTTTCTCTATGCAAAAAGCCAATGAAATTAGAAATAAAAAACAACTCCAAACCAAAAAACAAAACACTGAAAAATTCTTACTATACTCTTCTCCAGCCTTTAGGGATTTTTTTCTCTCCATATTTTACAGGATGGGAGACCCGTTTCTTTTTCTATCTATGACTAAACTTTCGTATCAGCCTGCTTCATTTATTTTTGCTTTGTTTCTTGGATCTCTGCCAGAGGAAATTAATTGAACCCCGAGTCTATGCCCAAAATAATACAGCTGTCCTCTGAAGGCGGAAATGCTATACACCCATTTCTTACCTTATTGCTTAGGGACAATCAGAACCACTATTGCTGTCTTTGAACCAAAAAATTTTCCTGTGGTATACTTCCAAATACCTTGGACAGTTATTTGAAGTGTAGAACAGATGGACTTTTTGGACCCATCAGGTCTAAGAAATGCCCTTTGTGTAAATGTCTGACAGTCTTGTTTTATTCCTACCAGTAGAGCAGACCATTTCATATGATCCTGCACTAGCATCAGTGATAAAAGGAATTTCACTTGAGAATGATAATTTGGAAATGTTCTCTCCAAAAAAAAAAACCTTTCCATATTCCTCAGTCTCAATTCATCAGCTGAATGTGATCATCTGAGTTTGGATTATACTCACAACTTTGGTTTCTCTCTCCTCACCACCTCGCTCCAGGTAAATGTTGTCCCAGTCCAGCTGAAGAAAACAAAGGCTGCATTTTTTAAGAGTGTAAAACAAACCTGCTGAGGAAAGCTGTACGTGCACATATCCCATGGGAAAAGTTTCCTGTTCCCATGGGCCAGTGTGGCTAGCACAGCAAGAGATCTAGAACCTTTCATCTGTTTCAAAACATGGAATCTGACACTTAGAGATTGCACTTCCATTCACACACATACCTACATGCCAAAAGGGAATTTGACTTCCATCCACTGAACAGAGTTGAATACTTGTTAACGTGCTCTTTAAACAAATTCTTAGAAAAAGACAGTGTGCAGGTTTAAAGGAAAACAGCAAAGTACTCACTAATGCTAGAGAAAGGTCTGGGTTTGCCAATACAATCCGTGTTAGGGGGACAAAAGCCTCTCAGTGAATAATTGCTTTGGGAAAAGTTGTGCATAGTCAGCTCTGGATTTTACAGTGAAAGCGAAAGGGATTTCTTCTGGTTTATTGCACAAATAATTTCTGTCTTTTGAAGTCATAGGTTGTCATAAACCCTTATTAGAATTTATTACTGAGCAGTAGGGAAACTTTGCCAGAAAAACACTTAGTATTACCTGAATATCAGTTAATTAACATAAATTTTGTAATTTTTTTTAATAAGGAAAGGAAACATAAATATTTTAATTAGTCATATGCTAAAGGAAACGTAGATTGGTGTTGCATGTGAGTGTTTCACAGTTCCCACATGAATTGGTGGAGGAGTAGTTACCTATGACACAAGAAGAGGAGACGAAGCAGAATATCAAAAGGAACATAAACTGGGAACAGGTCTTTTAAAAATTATTATGGTAATTATTTTGTGTTTGTGCAGTAATGAGCCAATTAGCAAAGATGGCATGGTCAGGGACTGTATGTCTTTCTCTCTGGTGTCTCACCCACCAAAAACAGCGTTTCCCATTGCATATGTGTATGTGTTTGCACAGGTACATATCTTCATCTGTTTGACCAGCCCTGCAGTGATATAAAATATCACAGCTGCAGAATGTAGAATGCTAACAGTGCAGCTAATCCCTCAGTCCTTCACTTCAGACAGTAAAAACATGTCAAAATAATGAGACAAAACATATTAGGATATAGGTCCACAGAAGATGAACAAAAAAAATATTAAATTCTGTGTACACTTAGTCTTAGCCAGTGCTAAAAATCACTATTTTCAAAGAAGAGATTATTTATATACACTCTATTCTTGCAGAAAATTCAGCATTTATAAAGGTATGTGACATTTATGTCCTCACAAGGTGTTTGGAACTATAAGAAAAAGACTTTCCATCTGTCTGAAAATATCCCCTATAATTTAGGAAGCACTAGACAGGCTTTTTGTGTTGCAGCTTTATCTGTTCCTAGGTCTATTCCCAGAAGAGACTGGAGTGTGAGTGCTTGTGCTGTACATGTGGATCCAGCCACGATACCATGACTGAAGAAAACAAAGGCTGATTCTGATTCATGATTGAAAGTATGACACTGACATTTATTGCCCCAAACACTTTCTGGCATTTTGGGGTCACAGTGACAAGTTATTTTCAGAGAGAAAATTACATCAAAGGACTGAATATGCCAAAGCTGTTCTTAACCTTTGTCACACTGTTCTTTTACAGTCACCTACAACACCAGTATTACTGGTGCAGTTTTTAGTGTCTTTGATAAACAGAGTATGTACAAACCACGTGTCTCTAATTCACGGGTGCACAATTAATTTCTTAGTGACTTCCTTCCCTTTGAGAATGCTGTGTGTAAGCTGCTCCTTCTTACTTGAACCCTGACCTTGTAGCAGCTTCAGGGTTCTTGCCTTCCCTGTTCTGCCTGTAATGGTTCAGTTAGTTACAAGGTCAAACAGACAGGTGAGGAAGGATATAGATTTGATCACTTGTTACAGGGGATTCCAGCAAATTACTACTAAGTGAAAGTAATATCTCAGTACCACAAAGCTAGATTTCATTATTAGGGAAGCATTTGTATTTCCAGCACTCATATGCTACATCCTGTTGGATGTTTGTGGAAAGGACTCCTCACCTCTGGATGATTGATCAGGCTCCAAACCCTTAACCGGTATTTTGCTAGAGCAAATTGTTTTCATTGACCTAAAGATTAAAACAAAAAACCCAACCAAACAACCAAAAAATGTTTTATAACGCCATTTCTGACAAAGATGTAGCCACACAAGCTAGAAACATAGCAAATGAGTGCCTGATCACATCCTTGGACTAGAAAGCCTTCAATTGACATCTGGCTCTTGCTTAGACCACAGTGAATGCATTGTGCTTATCTAATAATAATTATTGAAATCATTGAACTCTAGCATAATGTCAGACATTGGTCATATGCACCAATATTTTTTAATAAATGTGCAAACTATTTATTTTAATTAATATATGCTCTGATAGCCAAGCATCACGTTAGCTCTGCAGGCTAGAGTGTTTTGACCACACTCATAAATTACCATTACTATTCTTTCAGTGGGTGTTTCAGAAGAAGTGTGGGCAGAAGGCAGTGCTGTGAATGCTTGTATGTACATATGCAACTTTTTCGTATATAATACTAAGTGGGTTCTCCACGAACAGTGAAGAAGATAAAGTGTAACCACAACATACACCCTCTCTAGTAAATCTCAGTGGATAAATAGGCACATTGCCATTCGGAAAGATGAGAGCTAAAAATGGTTGTATTCTAAGTGAAATACAAATTTAGACTTAACGCTCCTCATGCAGACTGAAGTACCAACTCTGTTGTCAATATTTAGCAATAATCACTCTATATTAGATTCTAAGTTTCTTCCCTCTGGGTAATTATAGATTGAGCATCAGTGACCTCAGGATTTTAATTAATTAAAAACTAAACACTTTTGTTCTTACTTAGTTTTTGCCTATGTGTTCACCTCTCTTTAGGAGATGATTTCTGGAAGAGTGCAAAAAATTTTAGGAAGTGGTGAACAACCATCAATATCAGAACGTCCATGAGGTTTTGCAGCATGGAGGTTCATGGAATTACAGAGAAAAAGGGAGTAAAATTACTGGTTGTAAGTAACAGAGTGGTTGTGTTTATGCCAGAATGGAGTCATGTATAGCTGTCATTTTTTCTTGGAGTCGTAACAGGAAGAAATAATGAGCAGAGTTAATGGAACATGAATTTGTTCTCCAGTAGGCCTTGTGGTGACATTATGGTCAACCACAAGTTATTGCTGATGTGGATTACATAAGCTTCAAGTAGGACAGCCAAGGAATCCTTTTGTGTGCATGTCACTGTTTGATTTTGGTGTTCTGTTTATGTCATAGTTTAGGAATGGTACTCCCCAGTTAAGTGCTTCCACTGAGACTCTTCAAACCACATGTTGCTTTCTTGTGCCCCCCTCTCCCCCTGTGGTGGGATGAAGAGGAGAATTGGAGGCACAAGAGGAAAAGATCATGGGCTGAGGTAAGAACACCCCTGAATCACAAGCCCATCTGTAATGTTGCATCTCTTCCTGAAGTGTCACAGGCCAGCCAAGTCAGAAATAATTCCCCGTTGTGTTGCCAGTCCAGATCCACCTGAGACACCTTAAACTTGGCAGCTTGATCCACCTGTCTGTTGTCACAAAGTTCTTCAGTAGCCCATTCTTCTTCCATGTCACTTGGTAGAGGGTTCAATCTGACTGTAATCTGGAGTATGCATCCTCCAAAAATGTACAGTGCCTAGGAAAGCAACACTAGGAAAGAGTGTCCTTCTTGCTGGTTGGTGGGGACATAGCAGCTATTTTGTTGACCGCATCCATTGGAATCTGATGATGTCCATTTTACTCCTAAAAACTGAATTACCTGGGCATGTCCTTTGACCTTACTTTGCTCTATGGCAACACTGTCACTGTCACCCACTAAGACAAGGCAAACCATGCTGACGCTTGCTCCCTACCCCTCCCCTGCAGCAGGATGGAGAGAATTGGAGGCACAGAAGATAAAGGTCATGGGTTGAGATAAGCGCTATTTACTGGGAGCAGCAATGGGATAAGAAAATTAACAGTAACAGCAGCAATATTAATAACAAAATCTACAAAAGAGATAGAGTGGTTCACATGAAAATGCTCACAGCAGAGCCCTATCCAACATGACCACAGCTATGCTACCCTGACTGTAAGAGACTCCCTTCCCTCCACCTCTGACAATGATGTGAGGTGGTGTAGAATAACCTCCATGTCCTATCCATGGCCGCTCCTGGCTAGTGCAAAAATTACAGAATGTCCTGGACAGAACCAGGACATTATCCCAACGAAGTATGGTGAAGATGGCAGCAGAGTGGGTAAAACAAATTACTGTATCATTAAGTTGATCGGGCTGAAATATCAGAGAAGACAAAACATCACAGATAGTAACTCAGATCCTAGTTCAGCCTCAGACTTCCTACATTCTTCAAATTAGGCCTGATGTTCTCTTTCTGTCCTCAGTGGGAAGAGGCAATGCAATACTGCCTTACTAATTGCCATAGGACTCTCCTTATTTCTTCCCCTCCTCTTATTCAAAGACATGTGTAATTTCCGAGCTCATGGGAGCTCTGCCTGTGAGGGGAGAACAATGATCCCATAGGGAATTTTTCTCTCTCACTTTCTTGAGTATGGTTTTAAGCAATATTCACCAGGATATAGGAAGCAAAATTGCTACAGCTTGCTTCTTTTAGAGTTCATTAAGCACCTTCTCATTCTACTGTTAATTTTCATCTATTACTCCTGATTTTTCACTTGAGTCAATAATTTGATATTAACAATTTCAGATCTGTGCAAAAAGCATCATACAGAGGAGAACTCTCTTCTAATTTAACATGATATGTGAGATGATGTTGAGTTCTCTTTCCCAGGTGTCAGACAACAGCAGACCTCATTAAACAAATATAGTCTCTCTGCATCCAACTTACTTTTAAGAAATTTCACGTTTAACAGCAATAGACACCTTCAGGCAAACTATCACTCAAAATGCATGAGTTTGGACTAAGCAAAATAAATTTTAAAAAGATGAAATTAGAACCACTACAAAAAACACTGAGAAAAACTTTTTTAAAGCCTCTGCAGTTAAAATATTCTTGTACCAAGCTGGTATATAAAAGCAATGCTGAGCTCCATCTGTGTCCTGTACCAAGGAGCCCAGAACTGGACACAGCACTCCTGATATACCTCCCCAGGGACAGGATTGCTTGACCTGCTGGCAATGCCCTTCCTGATGCCCCCCAGGATACCATTGGCCTTCTTGGCCACCGGGCCACATTGCTGGATGATGGACAGCTTGTGGTCCACCAGGACCCTCAGGTCCTTCATTGCAGAGCTGCTCTCCAGCAGGTCGGTTCCCAGCCTGCACTGGTGCGTGGGGTAAATCTGTGTGAAGTCAGGAAGGGAAGAAGGCAATCTTAACAATACGGACAAACATCCCATGTTTTAATTACTGGTCAGAAACGGACTGCCTCTGAGTGCTTGCCAGCATTATTTAGTATCTTTGAATTTGTGCTGGTTATTTTTTTCAATCTTTTTTCTATTTCAAGTACAATATTAATCTATAAAAGTTTTCGTGTGAGACTCATATTTTTGCACAGTATTTTATAGCTCATAAACATCACAGCTTTGTTTTAGGACAGCTGAGGTAGAGAAATGCACTCCATGAAGTCCTATGGGTTCATGATGTTCTTTCTGGTTATTTTATTCTCAATTAGGTAGGGTCCTGAAAAATTAGATCTCAGCTGGCCTTGATCCAAGTGGGATGTTATACAAAATTACTTTCTGAAGTCCCTTTGTACCTAACTTACTTTACTTGCTTATGGGGAACAGGCTAATCATTAGGAGGATACAAATTTTAAAAAAATTAAAACCATTATCTGGCATTTAATTTCACTCTAAAGTGTCCAAGATCAACCCCATTTTGAGGAAGAGGGACCAGAACTCTGTTTGATAACTCAAATGCCTTAGAAGACTTAGCACTCAGGCTGAATTTAGTACTAGGGATGCTCCCTTCATGGATCGACAGCTTTTTCAGAAAGAATATGAAATTTCTAGAGATTAAGACTGAAATATGATAAATAGATTTAAATTAATCATGGTGCTCAGCATTCAGTACTTTTATTAATGAAGAAGCTTTATTCATTTGAGCATGGACATAAGAGCGTAACTCATGGCGTTTCCTTTTGGGAAAAAAAATACCAGGCAGAAGGTTTATTCAGGAAGCCATGAGGAAAAAAGGAAGATCTAGTGAGATACTTGAGATTCACTAAGGACTTCCCTCTTTCCTGTTAATTCAGCAACAACTAGATCTGAAAGTGTATTTTAATTAGATGTTGCAATCCAATAATGACTTCTGCAGGACATGCAAGAAATTGCAAAACTCTTCTTCACTGAAGGGAAAACACATTTCCTACATGCTACCATTTTCTTTTTATCTGTAGTGGTAGGGGAAAGGAAATGTTTCTATGTCCAACTAAAAAACCCTGTTACAATAATATCTATTTGATAATATGTAAGGTCACTGACTTAAGAAACAGAAAATGTAGCCTGGATATGTGTTGAAGCCACATGAGGCTGAAAAAAAGAGATGTTTGAAAAATTAAGGAAAATATTGTAGTTATACAAAGCCATTCCCTTTTGACTTAAGCATTTGCCTCCCGACATTTGTGTTTCAGTTTGTATCATTGACAGTCAAGGTACTGTTTTATTTTTAAGGCGTTAAACTATGAGAATGAAAGTGAATTTAGTTTTTACATACTGAAGTATTTATAACCTGGAGAAGTTAAATCATGTTCAATACTCAATCTACTGTAAGGAATACTATCTTTGTCCAGCTACTTTTAAAGCAAGGAAGCATGATTACCTGAAACTCATTAGGGGCACAAAATCCTCAAGCATTTTGGAAGTACAAAAAAGGCTTCTACACTTCCAGGTAACTTTGCTGAACATAAGAAGATGAAAATACTGAGTCTAATCAATTCTTTTTTATCCTTACCCAGGAAATAAAGGAAGCAAAAAAGAATTTCAGTTTACTTTCTTAAGCCAGAATAAACAAGAAAGGAAAGGCAACATTTTTTCATCTATCTAGCCCTGAAAATTTAGCTTCAGCAATGCAAGGTAAGACAAACGGGAATATGCAGCATTCTGATAGAGGAATCTGTTTCTAACAGATTAATAACCTATGATCAATAATTAAGCTCTGCTTATTCTGTCTTAAACCTGCATAAACTCAGCAGAGGGGCAGGCAAGAATGTACGTGTAGGTACTGAAGTTCACTTCAGGTCAATCAGGAGTCCTTTAGCTTGTGTAAATGGAGACAGACTAAGAAAAGAAGCAACAGATTTTTTGCTGAGTCAAAAGCAAAAGCAAGTCTAAGCTCCCAAATTCTGTTTCAGCTTGGGTTTTTGCTTAATCCAAAGCGTTCTCCTTCTAACATATCTTAACTATATGACATATGATTATTTCTTAATAAAAAGGAAGTAATGGAAAGTGAACATTTTCTATTTCTGTCTCAAAATTCCAAGTTCTTCCACACCTTCATTATTTAAATAGAAAAATAAAAAAAATCTTGCATTTTTTTATTTTTGTTTTTTTTAAAAGTACAGCCTTCCATTTGTTCAGGAGGGGAAGAATCTTTATATTACCAATTCAGATGTTACAGAAGAGCTGCCCTTCTGTTGCCAGGTAGGCAGGGAGGGACTCCGTCAGTGCAAATGCATTTTGCATCAGCGTGTCATCAGAGAGTTCAACAGAGGGAAGAAGCAATCTATTTTAAGGGTCCATGAATACCTATGGCAAAACATACGGCATTTCTGAATACCAAATGAAATCATTATGATCAGTGATACTCTAATGAATACCAAATGAATGTGCAATGAGAGGACCCTAAGCATTTTTTTGATCAATTATGTCACAATGCTGTGGGCGTATAACTACAGTATTCGTAGGCTGGAAGATCTACCCCGACTTTTACCTATATAATTAACATGCACGTAATTTTTTTTGCAATGTAAAAGAGTTGCAGGAACTACTATGTGTTTGACAGCTATTCATACCAGAGTTCAACTCCTAAAATCTTATCACTTCCTTGAGAAATGTAATCCTTTAAAATAAAGGAAGAAATGGCATGAATATGTGAATAGTATATGGTTTTTCCATGAGAAGGTGCAAAATTTTCTATGGCATATAAGATTAATAGGATTGAAAGAAAAGATCTGGGAAGACGTAGTGAGTTATATGTATGAAATAATAAATGATCTATATAGTACATATCTGTGTCACCTCCCAAAGCCAAGAGCAATTGCTGGCCCTTCTTTAAGTCATTGGAGTACTCTTCCTTTTGCATTCTTCAGTACAATATCCATTAATATCCTTTGCTAACTAACCTATGCTAGTGCCAAATTAAATTTGTAATTTTTCTAAAATACCTCTTCATATTAACCCACATTAAATACATTTTCTGTCATACCACTAAAAGAGAAAGAGGCTATTGAGGAAAACAAATGCATGAATGAATGAAATTAAGTACATAAAAGTGAATATTTCATACCCAAATTGCCTGCATCTCACTTTTCATCTTGTCTTAAACTTCCCTTATGTTTTATATCCTGGTTCCCTAAACACATACACAGTGCAGTGGCATACAAAGACCACTAAACTAATTCTGAAATTTATCAAAATCAGTCAATCAAAAACAGTTACAACCTCGAATTATGCATCTCTTCAGTAACTAACTTTTTTCTTCATAAATTAGACACATTTTTCAACAACTGTCTTTTAATGAAATTTTGGAAGGAATGTCTTTGTTTTTATTCACTATTTTCTTGGCAATGTTGATCTTCAGCCCTTCCTTCCACACGTACAAGCTTCCAAGTTCAAGGATGTAAACTAATAGCTGTTTTCACTGAGGAATTTACTTTCCCCCTCCTTTCTCACTGTCATTTGTAAATTTGAAAGTTCTGCAATGGAAATCCATAACCGTTCTTTCATGTTCAGTACAACTAAATATCTCAACAAACCAAACCAAAACAAAAACCCCAACCCAAACACATCAAAACTTACATTCCAAAAAACAGGGTTTTGAATCATGTGAGTTTTGTAATTTGCTTCTTGCTTTTGAAAACTGTAAAATAGAGGTTTTCCTGAAGCTGCACACCAGATAGAATTTTTTAGTTCTCCACCTGTATTAAGGACACAAAATTGCAAAGAAATGGCCTTCCAATGCAGTGTCTTTGGGAGCTTTCAGTACTGCTCACTTGCACGCGTGTTTGCTAAGATGTCGGTATTTAAAATTAATCCTTGGCTTTTAATGTACGATGCCACCTGAAGTTCTTTAGAGAGTTTGTTTTTGAAATGAAAGAAGATGAAAGAAAGAAGCACGGAAAGGCTGAACTGACAGATTCCTTCATGCCCAGGAGCAATAAAACTTGCTTCTGCAGAAAGACACTGATCAGCTACTCTTTTCCACCAGTTACGCCATCAGGCAGCCACTCCACTCCTGCAGTCATTGCATTCCCATCTATGAGCTCTGCAGGACATGGGTCAGGCCATAAGCAGGCAAATCACATTCCTATCTTTTCCCCAAGATGTAGGCAGCTATGATGAGTTGAAAGCACCTGCTTGCTACTCACAAAGGCTGTAATGTAGCTGCATTAGCAATTACCTCCTTTACTTTACTCAATCCCTCTATTCACCAGGTGCATCAGAGAATCACTCCCTCACTGGGTCAGTGCAAAAAATATAGATTAATTATGCTAATCATGCACTTGAGGCAGCAAATGCAGAAAACACCCACCTCTCCCATTTCTCCAGTCGATTCCATTCCATCCACACTTCTTACCTCTGGGTTTTCCCGTGTGCCTGATTTAACGCAGAGCCAGGATTTGGAGACAGATCCCAATATTTTCTCTGGTCATTCAATGCTCTCAAACCATGTTAAGAAGTGTCACTTCTTTTAACTGCTGTGGATATATATAGATGTGCTAGGTTTTGAACCTTAACTCTAGAAATATTCATAATGGCTTTGTATCACTTCTTTTCAAACCATTTCCTTACCACACTACTTTTCTTTATCATCTATTGTATGAAAGCTCAAGATTTAGATGTTTTCTACAGTCTCCTTCTTGTTTCTTAGGTAGCTTATATTTTCCTCCTAGTAACCTTCAAAACTTTTGGTTTGTTTTTTTTTCTGCAAGGTTCACATGTAACAATCTCTGTGTTCACATGTAACATCAAGGTTCACATGTAACATCTCTTTTTTTTTCTGAAGCCAATCAGGTTGCCATGTGCAACTCACTTCACAAAATACAGTATTTCTTCAAATTTTAAAAGGCAGAGAAAAAGGTATTATGTGCATAAGAATACGTTCTAATGTTTTTTTCTTTGTATGGTTCTTAATTTGTTTAGCATTTTCAACACAGGTCCACAGCAGAAGATGTTTTCCAGAAATCCTCTTTTTTGTTGCAAAGTTTTACGTCAGAATGACAACCTCTGTTAGAAATTATGAGATTTCTCCCCTTCAGTGTTGGAAGGAAATATATAGCAAATTCAACAAATGTAAGATGATACACTGAAATGTGCACAGATTTTCTAAATGCCACAATTTAAAGATCAGTACTGCAGACTCTTTGTTGTATTGTGGCTGTATTACCAAAAGCATTCAACTTCTCACTTCTGGCTGGCTTTCCCAGTTATGTGAAGTCTTCCTAGACACCTACACAATGAACAGTGTATTTCTACCTCCTTCAGTATCTGCATGTAGTAAACGTTCTCTGGATACTAGCGAGTGGGAAACATATAATAACTTGAATTCAAGCACAGCAAAAATAAAACCAAGTCTATCCTACAGATGCTATCTTTCATTTCCATGTTTTACTCAAAACCCACTCCTCTTTTCGATATAAATAACACTGACAGAGAAATGCCAGTCTGTCACACCACAGCAACACAAAAACTAGGCATGTTGCCATCACAACTACGTCTTTTTTGCCAGAGAATTGTCCAGGATAATTGAAAATATATAATGCTAAATTGCCTTTACAAGAAAAACTATGTAGAGAATGTGTTAAAGTCTGAAAAAAACACCTAATTCTTTTAACGTTAGTCTATGAACTCCCTCAATTTATTAACTAGCAAACAATATAAAAATTAAAGTATTGCAGTCGTTTTGTTGGTGTTTGCTAGGATAAAATATTGGCAGATTTTGAATCAAGTGACCTTCTTTAACCCTGATACCCTGCTAAGCCAGGGACAAAGTGACGAATCAAGGTCATTTTTCAGCCTATGTTAACTAGAATGTCAATTACTCTTTCGCTCTGCTACAAAGCAGTCACAGAGAGTTAGTGCACAGGCTCAGATGTGAGCGCAAAAAGAGGGACAGCCTCAAGATATATTCATTCTGCTGCCTTTCTAACCCTCTTGGTAGTCAAAACATTTTACAAGTTTTGATTCAATTTTCAGGCTTTCAGTAGTTCATTCAAACACACTCCTTTGTATTTCCCTTTTAATAGGATTATTTCCTAAATATCTTTTGAGGAATTTTGTGTAGTTAAAATACAGTTCTTTACTTTTCTCAGAATCACAGAACCACAGAATGGTTGAGGCTGTAAGGGAAACTCTGGAAGTTATCTTCTCCTACTATCTGCTGCTTAGAAAGGATCACCTGAAGCAAATTGTGAAGGACCATGTCCAGAGAGCTTTTGAATAAAACCAGGGATGGAGACTCCACAACTTCTGTGAGCAACTTGTGCCAGTGTTCAGTCACCCCACAGTGAAAAAATGTTTCCTTCAGTTTTTCCTCATATGGGAAATATTCCCACCCCTTTAACACCATAGTGGTCCTTCACTGGGCTCTCTTTGGTAGCTGCATATCCTCCTTGCACTGAGAAGACCAGAACCGAATCCTGTAGTCCAAGTGGGTTTTCACTTCTCCATTCAATTGTTATCATTAACTGGTTTAATTACACAAAATTTAACTATACAAGACCCTCCCCCTTCAAGTTCTGTATTCTACTTACTGTGTAACTATGGCTAAATCAAAAGTGTCAACATTTCTACTGCAAAATGGTTGGGACTCTAATATGCGATATTCTGAAAAGAGTATGTCATCAAGTTAAGGCGCGCAATGCAAAATGGACTGAATATCAGAAAGAGAATGACTACAGGCCACAGGGGCACTGCGTGAACAAGTGGCAACAGGCAGCAACACTCTCGCACACAGCTGCAGAGGAAAAATCAGTGGGAATAATCTGGAAGCAGACACCATGTGCAAGAGCCATAGAGCTTTTTGTCCTGTAGTCTAATTGTATGTGAGATATAAAAAGCGCTGTGGCAATGGTGAACAGGGAAAATATCCTCTTCTGGGTGCCCTTTTTCAGCAAGGTGGGAAAATGCTGTCATTGACTTCAATTACAATGATATTACTTTGATGATTCCCATACCTCATGCCACAGGGCCTGATAGGTAGCAACGTAAGGTCAGTGGCAAGACAAAGTAACATTACCATAGTTTAGGAATGGTATTCCCTAATTTAGTGTTCCCACTGAAAACACGTGGGACTCACCCACTCTCCACCCCACTACCCCTTGTCAGGATAGAGAGGAGAATTGGGGGCACAAAAGGCAAAGACCACAGATTAAGATAAGAACAATTTACTGGAAACAGCAATGAAGTAAGAAAAATTAACAGTAGCAACAATACTAATGATAGAGTGTTTGAGACAGACAAATGATTCACACGTGAGTGCTCCCCATGTGGAACCCAGCACGATCCAGCCACACACTCCAGCTAACCAGAAAAAGAAGCAACCCCCGTGTGGGGTCCGGTGGTGCAGAATAACTCCAGGATCCTGGGCGCGCTCCTCCTGGCTGCTGCGAAAGTTAACCTAGGACACATGAACATTAGAGTTCATGACTGACTCCTCTAGTCAATTCCAACCATTTTAAGTCTGTGTTTGGTTCACAGTACAGAGATTTGTTTTCTGAAAAACCCTTCTAGAACACTGTAAATAGCTTTCAGCATCAAAAATTAAATCTGTTCCCTCTTGTTTTATTTAAGGTTGTAGTCACATCAAGATAGAAGTATTGCCCCAGACTAGAAAACTTTGAATTGTGAGCTCAAGTGACGCCACAATATCAAGAAAATTATCCAAAAACTGACCTATTGACAAACAATTTTTTTTCTAGATTAATTCAATCTTTAAACATTACCAGGCGTTGATGAATGATGTATTCTAGAGGAGCTGAGCTGTTACAATTTATTTCTCACACTGCCCTGTAAGACTCTGATTTTTTATCTCCAACCCCAAACAGCCATTGACTTGCTAGACAGCCACACCTACATCCTATAATCTTTAATGGAAACCAAGGCAGTCAGAAAGATGACTTGTGTATGTCACTACCTTGCTCCAAAACATGTCACACCACATTAAAACCTGCTGCCTAGGTATAAAGTTCTTTACAGAGAACTGGAGACTTTTTCTATTGCTTTGTAAACTTTCTTGCTGTAAGCTGGGCTAATGGAAACACACTCCTTTAGTCGTGGTGATGAGAGGTAAAGACATGCATTTGTTGAAGCAATTGACATTTCTGACCAAGAACCCTTGGCTTGGTACTGGAGTTATATAAAATGTGTGACTTGAGGCATAGCTCAGAAGGACATAAAAAGTCTGTTGTGGGTCACTTCCACCCACATCTAGTCACCAAGAATGTATTATTACAGCTAGTTTTATATCTATATGTATTAAGGTAATCAGTTAATAGCTTTCATGGGTCTATTTTCTCTGTCTAAGTACCCACTTCATTCTGAAGGAGCAGGTACTTGCTAAATTAGAATATTTGAAGTGTCTCCCAGGAAATTTAAATTGTTTTTGCTACCCAGTCACAATCACCCCATTTTAGCCCTCCCTTCAGTGTTCACTGACCTCAATAAAGAGTACACAGCCATTTATGGACTCCCGCAGGCTCTGTTTAAACTTTACAGTGCTGCTCAGACACTTGGTCCAAGTTTATGCTCCAGGTCAATCTCATCACTGTGTCTGGATAAAATCTAGGTTTTGTACAGCCTAGCTCTCTTGAGAGGCTTGATTTTCTGGGAGAAAAAAAAAAACAAAACAACAAAAACTTGACAGATGGGCCAGTAGAATGATATTCTAAATTATGGGCCCGCAGTCTGGACTATTAGGAACATGGACAGCTGAGAACCATGACAGAATCTATCCATGAAGTCTGTACTACATTGGGAAGACTATTGGTGAAGTCCAGTTTATTCAAAACCAAAGTTTTGGAAGAAGAACACAATATAACTAAAGAAGGAATTTTAATTCATCTGTTACAATTGCAAAAGTAATTTCAAAAATTTAACATTCCAATGCATTTTGAAATAGCTGAAATAAGAAACAGATAAGAAGGTCATTTGTTTGCACCTGTGACACCTTCAGGGAGTGCTCACTAGTTTTTTTTAGAAATGTTATTTTCACTTGATCTTTCTTCTGCATGTTTTAAAATTATACTTTTGCTTCAGATATATCATTTCCCATTACATTCTCTAAGTGTAACATGTACAAGTGTATCAGCACTAAAATTCTTTGAAATGGCATTGAAATAATGTATATGCTCTATAAATGTAAGATAAAAAGTATATTTAACAGAGTTATTTTAGATTTTACGTAAACGTGAATAGGAATTAGCTTTTATTAAATTACTTAATATTAATAACATGCTATCTATATAAAATTCAGCTGAAATGACCAAGGACTATCTGTATACAAATAAGATACCATGTCAAACCAATCTTTAAATTAGTTTCTATCTTGCTATACTCTCTGGATAACATATTTTCTTTCTATGTTAATTTCTCACTAGTATATCTTCATTTTCATTCTCTGTGCTGAAACACATAAATTTCAAGAGAAGGTACAAGGATAGACATGTACCCTCTCTTTTACCCTTATCATTGTAAATGTATCCCAGATGTAATTCTTCAATGTGGTCTTTTTAAATTATTTGAGACATCTTTAACAGAAGAAAAAATATCAGTCATTCCCATGCTATGCAGGCCGCCTAAGGTTTTGAAGGAAAAGGAGACCTCTAGGTAGTGATACTGCAAAAGAAAAGAACTAGTTTCTCACTTTTCTGAGAGAAAGATATTTGAATCTGTCTTCAGAAATTATCTTCCTGGTCTGTGGACAGTGAATACCTGGTCTTGTCTCCGGGAGTCAGGAGTCAGAAGCCTGATGTCCATAGCAAGGTGCATGACAACCACCTTCTCACCACTTCATCCCCCTCAAGGCCTTTTCCGACAGGGATGAATTTCTCTGGCTGGTTTTTCAGGCTGGTTTGGAGCTGACTTTAAGGCACCTAGCTTTCCCCAGGCAAAATAAAGAAGGTCTGCAGGGATTTTTAGACTGCAATCTAGGAAACCCAGTGCCCCAGAGTAATGCATTTCCACAACTATTATCCTTATTGCTATTGTGGATTTTGCCATGAGGACCTTTCTTCTCTGGAGATCTGCCTTTGGTTGCAAATAAATTTGCAAGCTGACTCCTGATTTAATGTGTTTTCAAATATTTCATGCAAGATGAACAAATCACAGCTTTCCTGATCAATAGCAGGAGTTCCTTAAAGTAGACAGGATGGCGGCTGGGAGGAGCAGGCAACTAAATTCTGCATACATTTCCTTGGTCTCACAGAGACCTAGAGTAGGCTTTAAAGATTGAAGTGTCTCACTGGACATCTTGAAAATTTCCATCATATATTTACCCCACCAATGAACATGGGTTGTGTCCCAAAAGTAACTTTTAAAGCATCTCTTAACAGCAGCATTTTTATTCCTCAACTTAAATAGTAAATAACAATTACAGTTTTGTCAGAATATTACAGCTCACTTAAATCTTAGAGGAAATTGGTTATAGGAATCTGTTTTCAAATTAAATTCACTTCAGTTGTGATGGTTGTATGGCCTTTAAAATTTTTTTTTAAATAATTTCTTACCATATCCCATAAGGTAACAATTAAAACTTGAAAGCTTTAAAAGAGAAAACAGCTTCCTTAAAAGATGCAGAACAGTTTAGCCAAGTGCTTTGGGCTCTGGCTGCCTCATTCTTCCCCACCCTGTTCTTCCCTTGAGCCTTCCTTCTGAAAGCCTGTTCTTCCTCAAGACCAGTTATTCTTATCAGACAATCTTAAAAGAAAATCCTCACCCGAAATGGGGAAGGGAGAGGTTTAATACTGTAATGCAAACAAAATTTGCATTTAAATTGCCAGAATTTTTACTCTACGTTCAATACACCCTTTTAATTTTAACGTCACAACAACATTGCAAGAAATTGCTATGACATTGGTCAAACTATTTGGATAAAATTTTGCTTGGTTTCCACTGGTACAGATATTTAGTCAATGACTCCAGTAATTAAACTCTCTGATACCTGAATAGTTCAACTGAGTTTAGCTATGCTGTGTACATGTGAAAAACCATACTCATGCATAAATGTCTACAAGATGTGGGTCCTGAATTTTAAATACTGAAGATCAAAGAAAGTATAATTAACAAAGAACACATTCCCATCAGCTGCCTAACAATTCCTACAAAGTACTGAGTATCCTCTACAATTGTAAACTTCATTAAAACTTGATGATAAGTGACATGAAGCAAGATTCATATTCAAAATTGCAGCTAACCTACATTTCCTTTTGACAGCAACAAAAAGGGGTTCTCCTGAGGCTGAATCTGGAATACTGTGTTCATTTCTGGGCTCCCCAAGGGAGAAACATGGAGTTCCTGGAGTAAGTCCAGTTGAGGGCAACAAAGATGATGAGGGAACTGGAGCATCTCTCTTTTGATGAAAGGCAGAGAGAGTTCAGCCCTCAGGCTCTGCTTGGTGGTGCCAAGCAATAGGACAAGGGGCAGTAAGGCAGAAACTGATGCATGGGGAGTTCTATAAGAACATGAGGAACAACTTCTTTACTGTGCGTGTCACTGTGAACTGGAACAGGTTACACAGAGAGGTTGTGGAAACTCCTTCAGGGGAGATATTCGAGAGCCATCTGGATGCGATCGTATGCAGTGTTCTCTATGAAGATCCTCCTTGGGATGAGATGAGCCCACCAGTAATCCCTTCCAACATTAACAATTCAGTGATTCTGTGGCACAGTCTGTTCGGCTCAAGGTTTCTGTGAAGCCCAAATCTGATTTTATTGCTTTACAACTAGTAATCTCATTGATTGCAAATGTCAGTTAAAATATAATTATTTAATAGTCATGAATAATGTGTAAGTATCATTCTAAAGTTAGATAGTCTTCATATAGAGAAATTCCAAAGGAAGTTTTGGAAGACTCATAATTTTTAGAACCTAAAGAAAAAAACCCACGCTTTCATATATATTTGAGGGAAGGGAAAATGATAAATGTCTGTACATATGTGTATATATGTTAATGTATATTTGTGTATGTGTAATTAATTAAATAGAGATGTACTATTTTCCTTCTCCTCACCCTTTCTTCATTTATAATTAAATATGTGCAAGGAGTCTGCACTTACATATTAGTGATAGGTACATGAATCTAATATTTGTCCATGTCTTAGTCCTCTTCAAAATTAAAGGGTTACCTAGGCTGAAATCAGATCCTTAAAGTCTATCTGCTTCAGTTTCTGGTCACCTACAACGTCAGAATTGGTCTTTTTGCTATACCTGCTTTGCATACAAACAAAATCCTATGGGAACAGGTGAACTCAGAATATTTTGCTTCCAAAGGACAGAAATTATCCTTATTTTCTGTTATTGCTGTCACTTACACAGACATCAATGGAAGTCTATAAAAGGTTGAAAATATGAAAAGCTGACATTTAATAACTGACATAGTTGAATACTTGATATTACAATCCCCACACTCATATCTCCCTGCCCCTGCCCCCCCAACACGCACACATACTCAGACGCTGAAAGTAAGAAAACGAAAAAGAAGTTATCATAATATTAAATTTCAAAAATGGTGGCTGGTGAAAATCTAGGAACAAGAGATGTACATGGTGCTGCTGGCTTCAAAAATGACCAAACTCTATCTTCAACTGATACAGGTAAGAGGTAATTTCAAAGTTGAAAGGTGGGTGTAAAGAGAAAGGAAACCAACTCTCTTGAGGAATGGAGAAATACAATCTAAACCAAGCATGGACCTAAACACTTCAACTTGACTTCTGTGAATCCATATTTCATAGATTGTAGCAGGAATTAAGAATTATGCAAGAGCAAATAGATACTGTACAGTATGCACCTCAGCAGCAATCTTTTGATTACTTGACTAACCAGAAGATCCTAATACCATTGGAGCATTGCTCTATAATAGAAGCATTTTGGAGAAGTCCCACAGGGATGTAACTAAGCTAAGATAATGCCCTTTCTCAGAAAATGTGGGTGTTTTTTGACCATCACATAGCTTCACAGTAAGATATATCACACAGTAAGATATATTACACAACATAATCTAGAGTGTAATATGAGTTCAAGTAAGTTCAAATTCCCTGCTATGTTTACTGTCCCTCAGAATCATGTATGTTACATTCATTATTTACAGGTATATGAAGCAACTTGCTTTTTATCTAGAGAAATTATTTTTCTAAGTTTATAGTGAGCTCAAAGACAACATATGAGACATAACAAAAGAGACAGGTGGTGTATGGCACTATGCCAGTAGTGAAGAGCTGCATCTCATTAGTTTGCAGGTAGTTTTAATCAAATCGTATACACAGTGCAGAATAGTCCACAGCACTCTCAAAGAGGGACTGCTCTGAAAAATACATCTGATAGAGTTCAGGTCTCTTGAGGGGTGCTTTCCTTTCTTTGATCAAATGTTCTTATGCATTCCTCAAAATATTGTAATTCTACCCACTTTGAGACATACTTTGTTCTTTACTACAACAACATTTTTATTTTTAGCAAAACAAATAATTAAAATAATTGTGCAAAAACAACGCAGGAGAAGTCATCAGGTGGTAAGTCAAGGGTTATGGAAGAGATCTTCCCTTTAGTACAATACTCTCCTGCACAAAAAATCTGTTCAGGAGCCTTCTCACACAGTCATCAGCCAGGAATCTTGTGGGTAGATGGCTTACCTCATCTTGTAAGTGGCCTGAAGTTTTATGTACTCTGCACCATGAAAAGTACTTGCATATTTGGTAGGTTTACGTAGGTAGAAGTGATAACTCTAGTTAAAAGGCTGTGGTACAACATCTAGAGATCTTTAGAATCTCTTTGGGATTCAGGTATCTTCACTGCTCTTGCTAAAGGCATATTTTTATCCCAACTGTTGCGAAACAGCCTGGCAGAGAGACCATGAACTTGTTCATACACATTTGTTCAGTGACCTGATAGTGATATCTATGTCAAAGTCCCACTCTTGATTATTTAAACTGTGGAGTAATTATATGCAAGGAAACCATTCACTCTATCTCTGCTTTGTGTTTTTGCTTTTAAAGTCAAAATGGCACAATCTCTAAATGTAGTCTTAGAATGGCATACTTTGACTTTATTTGCAGGAAATATTGCATTTTATTTTAATTAATGGTAAAGATTTATGAAACTGACAGTTTAAATAGAGCATCCTGGGGCCTGGTTTTGGATCTTGAGATTTGAAAGCTGAATCATACTGAAAAACTCCCACCGTGATTTGCATATTTTGTGGAGAGTGAATTTTATTACAAAGCAGGAAATAATTTATTTTTGGCACAGTTTTAGTAAACTGGAGTTATTGTAACAAAACTCCCTAGCTGTCATGTGTATTCCCCACTCATGACTAATGATGGCTAAGTTGATTGCTTATGATTTTCTTTTTTTTTTGGCCCAGAGGGGTTTATGTCAGAAGGGAACACTTGAAAAAAACCTGCATTTCCCCTTTCACTTGCAGCAGCATCCCTGGAGATCTTGTGTTTTACAGTGACTTGATCTAGAAGTGAAGGAGCTGGAGAAATGCTCCTTCAGCTTTGTAGACAGAGACCCCATGGATATAATTTGATTTATAATTAGTAGCTGCAATGTTCAGGCACCCTTACCCAGTGCAATTCCATCCTAGTTACAGTCTGCTCTGACTTTTAGATTCACTTCAAGCCAACCATCTCCTATGTGTTCTGTTTTAGTGAGAACGCTTTAATTTTTACCCACAATACACAAAAGCCATTAAGCAACAGTCTTGGATTTAATGGTAAAGTCAATCCACTTTAAGAAAAAAAAAAAAGTAAAAAAGAAAAGGAGAAAGGTGCAATTATCACACTAATTCCAGATCTGACACAGTGTTAAATGAGAACTTTAGAGATAATGTTGACATTCAGGGGCAAATTCAAGCCTTATTACATAGAAGCAATTGAGGGCATAGTTTTGTCCTTAGGACCATACTGTCTCTGAAGCTCTCATGGATTTTGGTAAGATTATAGTTATAAATTGAGCAAATTTGTAGAAACCAAATACATGTTAAAGGAACATCATGTGGTTTAAGTTCTGTTCTGTCTTTAAAATAAAGATCTAAAAGTTTTCTCTTTGTTTCTTCAGTCCCACTAGTTAAATTTATTTGCTTGTTGTTCTTCGGTTTTTTCCTAATGCTACATGTATTGGAGTCAAATATGCATTTTCATAAATTAATCAGGGAAAAAAGGTAGCTAATTTAAAAGGCTAAAGGAAAATATGGGCAGTATTTCTGAAACACAGCTCTGTACCATAAACAGAACTAAAGTGAGAAACACACTCCTTTCTTTAAATGAGGTCAGTATTAAAAATCACTTTCCAAGCTCTTTGAGAACATTCTACTTGAACAATTCTTTTATTTTAAGAGAAGAATTTTATGCTGCAATCAAAATGATTTTTTTTTCTTTTCTGTGAAATTGTACTTAATCTCTGTGGCACTGTGCTGACCTGTATAGAGAAAAATGGCAAAGCTACCCCTTGACTTTAGTGTCTGTACCTATAACACAACCTTAACTGTCAGTTTCTTAGAGCTCCTCTGACATGAAGACATCTTACAGAATACTTTATCACTTAATAGCCAAAATGGGAAAGAAGAAACAACATTCCCTCAGTGCATTCCTCACCACAGAAGTTCTGAATCATGCCTATACTAGTTTCCTCAGTAAAGAGAACTTAAAGAGGAAAATAAATACAAAATATTACTTTATTATGCAAAAAGAGTTTTTAGCTGATATGTTATTGACATTTTCCCATAAATAATAGCCCTGTGCATCAAATACAGTTTTTGTGGATATTTTCAGTGAAGTTAATATTGAAATAATTTCAGGAAGCTCAGAATTGTAATGGCTATCTAAAATTAATATCTCTGTATGAGGAACTTTGGGCTAATTCCGTTATACTGAAAACAGTGGACAATCTGAAATTATTTTATAGGACTCAGCACAGAAAAGATCCTTCTGGGCCATTCATCTATGTCTCCTACTATTGCAAACAGAGTATTCTGGAACTCACTTCTCTGTCATGTTGCAGAGCAAAGTTTCTTCTACAGTTCAGGCAGCCAACTGTCCGTGCTTGTGCCATCTAAGCCCTGCTCTATTTGTTCCTTCTCAGATGGTATCTTTCCATTCACATTATCTTCATTCCTGTCCCCAAATTTTCAGTGATGTTATAATTCAATGGCGAAATAATGTTTCCTTGATCATTATTAAGAATACTTTATATGGGTCTTGCCAACTCCTTGTGCTGTGATGTTAATAGTTTTCATAATTTCACAGAAGAGTATGTCACCCAGATCATTCTAAGATCACACCAACACTCTTCACGTCAACATACTGACGGTTGACAGTAATTCTGCAATTGATTAAAGCTGATTTCTTTCATCTGATTGCATTAAAATTTATTGCATAAATACTGGTACCTAGAAACACTGCTTTGCACTTTCTTTTATAGATTTTAATTCTGTTTATCCTTTTGCCTCCAGTCTTTGAGGTAATCCAAATTTTCTTTTATTCTACTAAAATGGGTGTCTCCAGCTTTAACCTTCAGAATCATCACTAAGAAACTTTGAGCAAATATCTGCTATTTCAGCATCATTGCTAAGGTATGTTCTTTCCAGGTCATCTGCTAAAACCTATTTTTCCAATTTCGTTGACAATTTTGCTTGTCCTGCTAATTTAAATGCTTAACCAAACCTAAGTAGCTTGTATTGAGTGAAATCCTATTGCCCACAAGACATCAAAGCAAAATATCAGGTTACTATAACACAATTCTGCTACAGAGTTCACGTGACAGGTTCCCTTCCCTTCCCCTGCCTCAGCCCCCCACAAGGTCTTTAATCAACCTTCCTTCAAGATTTGCATACAAATTCTGAATATTTTTGAGATCAGGCTAGTGGACTTGTATGTTTCTGGGTCTTGCCGTTCTCTTGTCTTAACCATGGGCATTTCATGGCCTTTTCCAGGTACGTTATTCTGATTGCTTAATTTAGTCAAAATAATTTGCCATTTTACCATCATATGTTACTTATTTACGATCCAGGGATGTAACGTCAAACTTGCTCACACCTGAATGCATTAAATCTGTTGAGATTTCTAATCTACACATAGTGAGCAGTTTCATTTGCCATGCTGTCATGCTTACTAAAAGCTAAGAAATTTTTTTGTATATTTTATGTATAATTTAATAAAAAAAATTTAATTTTGTATTTAACTGAGGAATTTTAAATAAATTTCCTTGATTGTTGAGAATATATTTTTAATTTCCATCACATCTGCCTCACATAACAGTACCATTTGAAGAACATGTTACTTTTGCATGAATGTAATTTTCAAAATATTTTTCAGTTCCACTTTTGCAATTCTTTCCCATAATTCTTGAATTTTGAGACATGATCTTCTTTTTTGCTCTGTAGGTATGCTGCTTGGTTTTATAGGGATGAGGAAGACCAAGGCAAAGCTGGAACTGAACTTGGCAAGGAATGCAAAAAATAATGAGAAGGGCTTTTTACAGGTGTGTTAACCAGAAATGGAAAGAAAAAGAAGGTGAACACCCCTGATAAACAATGCTGGAAAACCAGTAACAATGGACAAAGGGAAGGCTGAGGTTCTCAGCTGCTTTTTTTAATCTCAGTCTTCAATGTCACCCTTTCTTCTCATACCTCTTGAGCAGATGGACAGCAGGATGTGAGCTGTGGGAGCAAAGTGTTTGCCAGTGTGAGTGAAGATCAGGTCCATGACCGACTGATGAACCTGAATGTACAGGAGTCTATGGGACCCAGTGAGATGTATCCCAGAGTCCTGAGGGAATTGATTGATGTAGTTGTCAAACACTCTCCATGATTATTAAAGAGTTATGGTGCTCAGGTAAAATCCCAGTTGACTGGAAGAAGGGAAACATGGTAATCACCTTCAAAAATGGCAGGGAAAGGAGGACCCTGGGAACCATCAACCTGCCAGCCTCACCTCTGTGCCTGGGAGATTCATGAAACAAATCCTCTAGGAGCTGTGTTAAGGGACATGGAGGAGAGGGCTGTGATTTGAGACAGCCAGCACAGCCTCACCAAGGGCGAGTCCTGCCTGACCAACCCTGTGGCCTTCTATGATGGGGTGACTGCATCTGTGTAGAAGGGAAGGGCTACAGATGTCCTTTATGTGGACTTCTGTAAAGCCTCTGACAATCCCCCACAACATCCTTCTCTCTAAATTGGAAGGAGATGGATTCAATGGGCGGACTGTTAGGTGGATAAGAAATTGGCTGGACAGTTGCATCCAACAGGTCAGTGGCTCACTGTCCCTATGGACATCATCCCTCAGGGGTCCATATGAGAACCAGTGTTATTTAATATCATCATTAACAGCGTAGATGAAGGGATTGAGTGCACCCTCAGCAAATTTGCTGAGGATACCAAGTTGAGTCATGTGGTTGACAATTCTGAAGAATGAGATGCCATCCAGAGGGACCAGGGCAAGCTCAAGAAGTACAGCCATGAAAATCTCAAGAAGTTCAACAAGACCAAGTGCAAAGTGCTGGTTTGGGGTTGGGGCAATCCCCAGTAAAAAACAGACTGGGGGATTAATGTGACAAGAGGGAATAGTTTCAAAGGGAAAGACAGTAGGTTTAGATTAGTTATTAGGAAGAAATTATTTACAGGGAGGGTGTTGAGACACTGGCTCATGTTGCCCAGAGAAGTTGTGGCTGCCCCATCCCTGGAGGTCTTCAAGGCCAAGTTGAATGGAGCTCTGGACAGTTTGTTCTAGCAGAAAGTGTCCCAGTCTGTGTCAGGAGGATTGGAACTAGATGATTTTTAAAGATCTGTTCCAACCCAAACCATTCTGTGATTCTATGATTCTATAATTCTGTGATTCTGTGATTCTATGATTCTATGATTCTATGATTCTATGAACTTATACTAGTATTGAATTAATGATAATTCATCTCATGCCCCTCAACTCGTAACACTGTAATTGAAAATACTGATCAGCTTGTGTTATCATTGCTGATTAAAAAACCTTACTTGAGGAAGGGATTTCTCAAATAAAAGAGACTGATTGTACATCATCAAAAAATAAGCGGTGAACAGATTAAAAGACAAAGCATTCAGCTTTCAATGATAGGGTAAAAACTGTCAGTACTAACCAAAGAGCAGATAGTAAGTGAGATGGATGTTGGTCTCCGATCAACCAGCAGTCAGCAAGTCTTTGTAATCAACAGATTATCTCTTGAACAATCAGTTTCATAGGAAATATTATTTTAAGTGCTACTAATTTATAAACATAAAAGCCTGAAAATATAACTTAAAATGTGGAGTCTGAGTGGTCAGATTTTATTGACAAGATCAAACTTGGTGACACTCTAAACACTTTCTTGGAAAGCAAGAACATTATGGCATCCTGTAATTTAAAGATATTGACTTGATTCTAATCAGCCTCAAGCACAAATGGGAAAAAGCACATGACTGTGGCTACTCTGTTAGATGGCACAGTAGAAATATGGATGAATTAGGCATCAGTTTGGAAAACATATAAAGTAGGAACCAGAAAAAATAACGGATACATAAATTAAGTATCTATTACATTTTCACCTAAAATCTGTGTAAAAAGAGTGTTTTAAAATTTGTAGGAGGGAGGTTGAATTTGATAATCTAAACTTCAAAAGATGTAACTTCAAAACTTTTGAATGTTTGGGAAACAGAATGTAATTGGGGAGAGGAGTCTAAAATTACTGTTTTGAGGTCTATAGCTTGGACATGATCCTTTGGTTCTTCAAGAGCACAAGGTACACAAAACCCACAAATTTTGCATTTACATCAGATATACCAGGATGAGCTGCCATAGGAAACACAAACATGCATTATGAACCCACAATGAGAGATAAACTTCATCAGAGCATACTACATATTTATATCAAAATAAATGTATGCATTCCACGTAAGTGATTTATAAAAGAAAAATAACTGCACTATCCCTGCATTTTCAGTAGTGCTATCCCCGTACCAACCTAAATGCGCAGGCAGATGAACTAAATAAATTAATAGAGCTTTTAAAATACTAATTTCATGGTCATAGTCAGTCCTGGTGTGAAGAGTAGGAAGTCATTCATTTAACATAAAGCAATTGTGATAAATGGTAAAGGAAAAAATAGTCCGCACAAATCTGTATACTTTTGGCAGTTAGTGGATACAACAAGCACATCACAAAGTAACATGCATCAAGGGAAGGACATGACCTGGGAACAAGAAAATCGATGAACACAATCAGAAAATAAGCACTCTGCCTCTACGGGTTGAGCTTATTCCCAAATAGTTCATAGATTTTAAGTTGTCTGCCATATTGACAAAACTCTAAGGAAATTTGGTAAGTGAATGGATGCAAGGCTAAATACGATTTTCTTTTTCAAAATACGAATTCAAGTCTTTTTTTGGTTTTGTATGGCCACTGAGTACGGAGCTGGTCTATTATTGCTAACCCGGGCTCCGCGGCTTCTGTGCTGGAGCGCGAGGTGCTGCAATCTTCCAAAAGCATCTCGTAAGCCGCTCGGCAGGTTCAGCCACACACTCACACACGCGTGCACGCACAAACGCACGGATAGCTGCAGTAACATGGATCGACGGCAAAGAGGCAGGAAGGGTCTCCATATAGAGAGAGAGACGGGAGCAGTTTATTGCAGCCACAGTGTGACGGCGTCAAGAGATGAAGACAAGAGATAATGGAGGGTCCCGGTTTAAGTACGGGAGCGGGGCGAGCATCAGAGACCAATGATCTGAGGGGCATGGGGGTGGTACAAAGGCGAGACTAGGGAGCGGGAGCCAATGGGGAAGCTCTGGGGGAGTGGCGAGGGTCGAGGGCCAATGGGGGGAACCTGGAGTGGAGAACTTTCTAGGACGTGAAACATATAAGGTAGCAAGGGGGCAGGGTGGCCAATGGCCAATCAGAAACGCAGTACATTACATTACATGGGGTATATTAACATAGCAACACAAGGCATTCTGGGAGAGGCTTCTCTTCTCGCCCTAACCTGACAGAAATCTGGTGCTAGGGTCTGTCTTACTCGAGAGTTCTCTTTGTGCCTTGTACTACAGGCTAACCCGCCACCACAGTGCATTATTAACTGAAGTTGCATGATAAGTTCCAAACAAAGAAAACAGGTGAATTTGGTCAGCTGTATTTTACAATCTTGTTGATTTTCCACTGCCTACTACAACTTCCATAGATTCTCAGAGTTCCCACTGCTGTGTGGCTGTTCAAAGGAAATGTAGTCTGGTAGATATCCAGAAAACAGTATCTCTACATAGACAGACAGTACTTATAACTGACAAATTTTTAAACCTTTTAGAGCAAGTTGCATTGGTCATACTTTTGCTAGCACATAATGTTTGTAGCCTACAGCATCCTGTACATTTTCAAATGTATAACAGATAAAATTTACACCTTACCATGTGAAAGAAACAGTAAACGTGCTACTGGATGGAAACAGCCAATCTGTTCATATGTATACATATATATAAAATCTTAATAAGAGTTTTGGTTAACCCATCATGCGGTGAAAACAGTTTTTTGCACATTGCTATTATGGGGCTTGGGAAAAATAAGTGTTTGTTCCATAAAATACTTCTTGTAAATTACTGTCTCAAATTCTAGGTCGTATCTCTTCCTATTTATGTTTACCGAAACCAGGAAATTTTACCTTCTGGATAGACAAGAATCAATTTTTAAATGAACATGTTGAGTGTTGTGTTTCCCTTGCAGTTGTTTAGCAGGTTTCTTACTTTAGCTTGTGCTGTTATGTTATTGTGTTAAGGGTATTTCGTGAAAATTCCACAGGGTTTTAATCTAGTGGTGACAAAGGACAGCATACAGCTATGAGAAACAGCCACGAAAAAAAGGGTAAATGAAAAATTAAGGAACCAATGAGTGGTGTGTTGGTTCAGAGAGACCACACAGGCATGCCAGCACAGGTCATATGAAACTATTATCAGCTTACAATCATAAGCGCAGCTACACAGTGTGCTAAGACAAAACACCTGCTTACTTTTGTTTTTTACAGAGAACAAACTAATTTTCTTGCATTTAAGTATTATTTGTTTATGTACTGTGTAAGACTATATGGTAAATTACTATATATTTCTATAAAGACAGAAAAATTTTAAGTATAAAAGAATCTTCAAGGTTTGCAATGGAATGTTCTTCCAGGTACTTATTTCTACAGTATCCAAATTCAGAACTTCAAATCAGAAACCCCTTGGAGGTCTCAAAATCCTTTTTATATTTTGTAATTTAATAAAAATAAGGCTCAAGGCGGAGGGAATGATTAAAATCAGTATCAAATAAAACAACACAGTGATTAAAATCTCATTTTTTGCAGGGTCTTGTCTTTCCTTGTCTTTAGATAACTAGAGTAATAGCTGCCTTTAGCAAAGTGATAATAACCATTTCAGTACTAGAATTCCCAGCAGCCGGAGCTTTGTCTTAGCAAATGAATATGATCAGAGCACAACCTTATTCAGATCTTACAAAGAACTTTGGAGGATAGTGAGAATATGGCTGCTAGGCTTGTTGGGATTTTGGTGGGGTGGCTTTGGTTTTGGTTTGCTTGTTTGTTTGGAGGGAGTTTTTGTTTGTTTGTTTCTTTGTTTTGTTTGGATTTTTTCCCTACTTTTTCCATCTTTTTCCCCATGCTGTTCTCCCCCTTCCCCCAAAACTGAAGGCAAATAAATGTGGCACTAGAAATAAGGAAATGTTCATTTCTGAGCCAGGACTACCTCTGGGCTATATCCAGATTTCTGTTTCTCAGACTCCACCATTTCAGTGTGGAAAATAGCAATAGCTCTTGATTTTACCATTCTTTATTTCTTCCTTTGCCTGTTAAAATTGTCATCCTTTTGGTTTTTTATATGTTATCTGGGCTGGTAAAACCTGCCTGGCATTTATAGCCTCAAAGTAATAATTTCTTTTCTATTTATGGATTTTATAGGTCAAAAAAATTGTGTGTTTTACCATTAAATGCTAATCAAATGGAGACATATATAAAATACTAAACATATGTAATAAGGCTTTCTTCCAGTTCAACCTGTTTGCAGCCTGAAGAATTTCAAGATATTAATGCACAGTGTGTTAAAGTTTATATTCCTAGGTGATCAAGGGTTAAGGTAGAAATTATTGATTGAGTCACAACTATTGGAAAATACATTATATATTGAGGTAGAATTGAGAATATGAAAAATCTACGAGAACTGTACATATGATGGCCTGTGAAGGACTGATACTGTGATAATCACATGAGGATTCCAGACGGTACGTTACTCCCAATCTCCAGAGAAAACCAAAAACCGTCCCACTTTTCTTTGGTTTTGTGAGCAGATTACCTGAAGGCTGAGCTCTCAGATAAATTTAAATCGAAGGGATGTTGGGCCACTTGCCAATTTTGACCCTGCGTTCCTCCCTGCTGCTTTGTGTTAAGATAAAGACCAAGGAAAAAAGTGCTGTAGAAGATTAGTTGAAATCATATACTTCTATTTCTTTCACAGGGTGGCAATAGGCTGCCTTCTTTATTCTGCTATTTCATTTCACTTTTGTCCACAAGAGAGGCCAAATTTTGCTGCCTTGCAGCCCCGTCCATTTATCCTAGTTTAAGTGAAACCACCGTTTGACTGAGCACCTATCCTGCAATAGGCTAAATGTAAAACAGGCGTAAAAGGTTAGGTTAAAAAGTCAGTGATATAGAAACAAACAGCAAAAATAATCAGTCCTCTCTGGCAGACATACAGTAAACTTACAGGAGAAAGGGGTATATTTTGACCTCGTTAAAGATCTGGCATTCCCTAAGAGCTACCAGCTAGTGATAGTGAAGATGCTCTTCTTTCCCTTCTATTTAGAACAGGCTTTATCTTAGGGCCTCATAAATTCAGGCAATAACTCCTGGACAATACAGGATTTATTTTAAAAAGAGCCTCATCCTCTCAGGGAAGTAAGACCAAGCTTGAGAGTTTGCTGATGCCTTTCTGCTCGGCGTACAGCTGGCTGAGTGTACACAGACAGGATCCATCACCATTCGCTTTTACTGCTGTAGCTGGGACAGAAAGGGACAGCTGTAAATCTAGCCGGTGAAAAAGAACATCCCCTCTCTCTCTACTCTTCCAAGATGAGCACCCTCTCAAACAGATGTGGCTTTCATTAGCAACCTCAAATTATAAAAACTGTGAAGCAGAGCATCTACTGTATGCTGCTGTTGCTTGGCTTGGAGTGCAAGTGGGGAGTTGTTTCAGCACTAATGTTGAGACTCAAGACTAATCTCTGTATGCACAGCTTTTGGGAAACAAAAAATTCATGGCACATTGTGTCAACAGTAGTATCAAGAAAGAATCAAAAGCATGGGATCTTCCTTGTGGCAGGACCAGATGGAGGGGCATCAGGTAAAACAGAACTTCAGGAAAGAAAAGAAATATAGGATGGAGTCACAGGCAAGGGACTTCTGGGAGAAAGAGCTCCTCAAGCAGACTTCCTTTCCTATTACTTGTACTTTAGTTTACACAGGAGGAAAGGGTCACAGAGACATGTTGGATTTGTTTAATTTTTTTTCAGAGGTAACCCCTAGTTATACATCTGAGAATGTAGTGCTCTAGGAAAAAAAAAGCCTTTAAAAGGCTTATATTTAATTCTGCTGTGTGCAATGCCTACAATCAAGTCAGACTTCAAACAATAGATCCACTCACCAATACTCTTTCAGCAGGAACTCAAACATGGCATTTCAGTTTTGGAAATACCTGCTATTCAGGAACAAGTAAACTAGGGCTCTGATTAGTTGCACCTCCTCTATGATTATTCTCAAGGACTGTAGTGCTGCTCCTCATTTAAAAATATGTGGCCCATTTTTAAAATCTGTACTGACATACATAGATTAGAATTCATCATCAGAACATTTTAGCTCTGTGAATTGATTTCTGAATGAAAATGAATTACTATTAAAGTACATGAAGATCATCATGCTTGCTCCATGGAGGGACCCTGCAGCCCTAGTGGCAGTTTCAGCATAGACAGGCAGCCCCAGACTAGGATGCAGCCCCAGGGCCACCGAGGAGGGTGAGTCAGAACACCCCAAAAGTGGCTGGTCCAGTGTATTGTTTGTGCCATCCGGGCTCTGGCACTTCATGTCTTTGGCCTCCTCACTTCTTTTTCCATCAGTGTCTTTCTCCCAACATTTGCTGTTTCTTCCAGAACCAAGGCAGCATCAGTAACAACAGAGATCATCAGCCCAATCCTTAGCAAGATGGCTTTTACTCAGGTGGGATGAATAAAGTAAAGTGAGATGTGAATTTTATATCAACAGTAGAGTTGATCCACTGCTGGATTGTACAACTGGTGGGCTGCACATCTGAGTGCTAATATGCACAATTTTATTACATTACTAAGATAAACTTTGAACCTAATGCAGGTTTCTGCCAACACACTAACTAGGCATGAGAAGCATGCTTGTATCCTGGAGCTGACCTGGAGTCGGCTGATGGACTGTCCCCACAATTTTACCTCCCATTTGGGTAACAACAACAAAGGTGTGGATGGGAGCTGAGTATCACACACCTCACTGCAGTCCTTTTCATATCTTACAGCTCAAATTAGCACTCAGTTAGTGTGGCAGGGCATATCACCCCTCTGCCCACCACAGGTGGCTGATGCAGATAGAAGAGATAACCCAGGCCAGCAAGGCCCAGTGGGTATTATCTCCTGGTGCCCGAAGGTCTGCCAGCTTAACAGATGTGGGAAGAGATTAAAAAAACATAGGTGACCAAAAGGCCTGTTTTGCACTATAAAAGTACTACAGTCTATCACAGAGGCAGAAGTCTCTTACACACTCCTTGGGAACACGTGAGACAATTTCTTCTTGAAGCTTGGATGCAGCTTCACCGTTACTTTTCTGGAAACTGAGGGAAAGGATTTCAATGTGTGCCCCTTCAACAATTTGGTGGCAAGAAACATTGGATCCTAAGTTATACTATTTCTTAGCTAGCTAGTAAATTTATTGGTACCTTTAACCCCGCATGTATAATACTTGCATTCCCTTTTGTCTTATTCCTGTGTAGTAATAGTCTGTTTTAAGTCTTATGTCTGTTAGTTTTGTGTCTACTAATAAATAATTCATTCTAGAGAAGACTGAATCAGCCATTATTAAAGAACTTATGAATGAGAGTGGGTCTTGGGGTGCTGGCAACCTCAATAACATGACTGCCTGCTGCCAGAGGTCTGATCAAAAGGCAGGGACTTGTTTATACTTACATCATCCATTCATAACAGTCGGCATCCCCTGACCATTTCACTTCCCTTTCTTTCTTTCATGTACTTTCAGTCTCATCTTTCCCATCCTTGTCACATTCATGGTAAGGTACAATATTTTTTGTACATGAGTGAACAAAACAGGTATTTAATATAAAACATCAAATCACACTTAGCATTTCTAGTGACATCATTGTGAAAATCTCATTTTTGGTCACTGTTTTATTTTGTTTCTTTAAGCCAGCTCTGTCAATGTGTTGATGCTTATAAAATGCTTTTTGTGAGATACCAGACAGTAATGCAAATACACTCTTGATCTCCTGGCATTCCAGAAGCTGTTTTATCATGAGACTGGTCACTCTCCTTTTTCAGTAATAGTTAATTGCTTTTGGCTTTTATTGGTATGTTTGATTTCTAGGAATTTTGGTGCTGAAATAGAGCCATATTTCATATTTAAAAAACTATGATTGCACTAGAAGAAAGGCATGAGTCCTTGGGATAGAATTCTTCTATTCTGAATAAAAGAATACTTTATCACAAGGAATGGATCAAAAACATGAGTCATATGAGGAACCAAAGGTGTCTGAAATGCCACCTTCAGCATCAGTTCAACACGAAACTTACGCCACAGGACAAGGTGTTAATCCATACTTGGTTACTAAGTACTGATCTGTTAGTGCTTCAGCCCTCCATGGCAAGTAATTGCAGTCCTTAGTGTAATAAACAGGCTGTAAGATTGAGAAGCTGAATTCTGAAGGCAGCTCATGAAAAATTAATTTCCTTCATCTTTAATTTTCATGTTCCAGGAAATCCGCTGACATGAGAACTATTTCTGTTGCTCCTTTTCCTCTCCCTTTTCTCCCTTTTCCTTCTGTCCCGATTTGAGACAAATTCAGAGGAACGTTGGAAATGAACGTCCTCTGATAGAAGGCAGGTGTCAGCCACCCCTCCCCCACCAGGTTCGGAAAGAATTTTCCTCAGAGGAAAGTGAAAGGAAAAAAAAACTATTTATTTAACAAACTCAATGCCCCCAGGCACGGGCAAAGAATAATGCTAAATAATAAAGCCTCTCGCTGTGGAGAAGACCTGAGAAGATTCAAAGTCCTTTGTGGGTGTGGCTCTCTTCTCTCTGGAGCTGGGGTTAGGCGTGGACCCCTCCAGGCCAAGGTGTAAGGTCTCTCAGCCGATGTTCTGGTGTTGTTGAACAGTCCACAAGAGAAGAAGAAGAAACTGAAGTTCCAGGGAAAAGAAAGTTTGCCTCAGCTAGCAGGCTGTCTCTCTCCTGAGAAAAGGAGCCGAGAGCAGGCTAAAAGCAGGAAGGGTTCTTCCTCCCTCTTGCTGCTGCAGGATAACGCAGGGGAGTGTGTATCTGTGTCCTTGAACACAAAACCACTTTGAAAAGTTAGCCTGGTTTGGTTTTTTTTTTCCTTTCTCTCGGACCCAGTTTTAAAGGCACAGAAAGGCATAGGATTCATATCTGGGCATAGAGCAGGCAATAGGGGGTACCCATCATAAAGTCACCCCAAGACACCTCCCCATCTCACCCTTATTTTCGGTTTTTGTTTGGTCTTGTGTTTGGTTTTGTTTTGGCTTGGGTTTTTGTTGTCGTTGTTGTTGTTGTTACGGGTTTTGTTGTTGTTGTTGTTGTTGTTGTTGTTGTTGTTGTTGTTGTTGTTGTTGTTTTTAGGAATTTAGTCAGCGCTGCCAGGTCCCAGGGGAAAAAAAACCAAAAACCAGAGAACTAACCTTTTCCTGTCTTATCTTATACCTATAGTCATAGTGTAAGAGCTGACTGATAGGGGAGCAACCACGCTTTGTCAATGACTTCAGGCATGAGAATAGATATCATTGAGGAATTCTTTGCGGCCAGTTGTACTGCCAGACAGGATTATTACATCCTAAAACAAAGGCATAAAATACAATTAGATACTCAGTCCATTTGAAGGCAGTGAAGGTTGGTTGCCTATCTGAATACTGCTCCTTTGAAAATTGCCCTCAAGCTCTCCAAGAGAAGGATATTGTCTTTGATTTGTGTTTGTAAAACAAGTCACAACACAGCAGAACATTAAGTGGCCAAGCAGACTGAGCAGATGTGGAAGCCAGAAATACCTGCTGTTTACTAGAAAATAAATGCATACTGTTTCTGTCAAAATGACAGAAGTTTTCAGAAATAGTGATATGTAAGTTATTTCAAAGGAATGCAAAAACCCAACCAAAAAAAAAAAACGGCTGCTACATTTCTGTTGGAGGGTACCAGTAATGGAGGGATGAGGCAGTTGTTGTTCTGAGCCCTGGGTACACTCAAGAGTAGCTACTCTTTTAAATGGCACACTTAAAACTTGGAAGGTCTCTTGGGTTGACCTTGACAGATAACCAAGTGCCCACTAAGGTGCTTTATCATTTCCCTTCTTAGCAGGATGAGGGCTAGGGAAGACAATAAGATGGAAAAAACATTCATGGGACTAGATAAAAGCAGTTTAAAACAGCAAGGTCTAAGACCATGTGTGGAAGCAGAGGAAAACACTTCCCATCTGTAGGTGTTGTCTAACCACTTCCCAGGAAGCAGGGATTCAGTGCATAGCATTGAAAACAAACATTGTAATAATGAAAGCCTCTTCATCCTCTTTTCTCTTAGCTGTTATTGCTGAGCAGACATGGTATGATTTGGTCAGTTTGGGCCAGCAGTCCTGGCTATGTCCTTTCCCAAGAGGAACTGCCTATCCCCATTCTATTTGCAAGGGGAAAATGCTGAAGAGACAGCACTGCTGAGGTACCAGCACCGGACAGCAGTAGCCAAAGTACTGGTGTGTTATCAAAACCTTCACGTCTGCCTAAGGACAGCACTGTGGGGGCTGCCACGGGGAAAGTTAACTCCATCTCAGCCAGACCGGTAAAGCAGGAGAGAAGGGCATGGGGACAACATCTCATGAAGTACTTGCACATATTCTCTGGGATGGAACTGATGCACCCACTACACACACCCCAGACCAAACCCATTTGGCATTACTGACATTGGTCCTTCTTTCTCAGCACAGAATAAGCAACTGAGTAAGCAAGAAGTAACTTGGAAGGAAGAGAAGAACAAACAGTCATGCTTTATCTGCCACAATGCCATCAGGAGAAATATCTGGCTTGGTAAGGAGCTACTGCAACAGGGCAGCTTAGGCGCATTTCCATCTGTGTCTGGAATGTAATGTTTAGCCTTAAATAATCAATATTATTAATACTAAGAAGGAGTATGATAACAACTAAAACATAGTTCTTTTTTGTCATACACAACACACAGCTGCAACTGCACTCATGAAGGCTGACATGATATAGACCAGATTCTGTCTGTGTTGCCTGTGTAAGGGTGAGGAAATACTTGAGCCACCTGTTTTGCAAACATTTAAATACAGCTAAAAACTTTAAGGTGGGTAGGAAAGGAGGAGAAAGGGAGAGCAGGGAAAGGGGAAAAAGAAGGCAGCTTATAATTAAGAATTAAGAATTACAATGGGATGCTTATTTTTGCAGAAATTATTGTTATTTACTAGCCACAGAAAGAAATACATATGTGAAATAGAACCTGACAGACTAAAACTCTACATAGGTCCTTTATTGCAAAGTGGCCACTGAAATAATTTTCTGACTCCCAGGAGGATGATTGTGATGGAAATCAGCCAAGCAAGGAAAGCCTATTTGAATGACATGAGAGAAGTTGTTCTAATTTTTGTGTTCCACAAAAAAGAGGGGTGTTTTTTGTTGGTTTTAACACTGCAAAAACTACTCTTGGTGGTAAAACCTCAATAAACTGCATGTTCCCCATCAATTTTCCATGTTCCATCAAGGGGTTTGCATTTAGTATTTAGGTCTGAAATCTGTTCTAGAAAGTGCAGACCACAAACTAAGAAATTTTTTTCATTCTCGGATAAGGTTTGCAGGAATAAATTTTCTAGAAATATGAGATGGAACTGCCTACAACACTAAGGCCCAGTTTTGCTAGGCTGCTTCCACACCCAGGTAGCACTCAGATGCTTAAAATCCTGTCACAGCAGAGGGTAGATATCTTCGTCAATGGAAAATTTCAACTGTACCATTTCAATTGAAAATTTCAGCACTGTACCTTTCCTGAAGAGATATACCAGAAAACTGGGAAAAGAGAGGAAGTCCAGAATCCTTAATGAAGCATTCTGTGGTATCACATAAACTAAAAATTGCTCAACTTTACCCTAAGATGGTTAATTCCCTCAGTCCTAAGAAAACAGGTTTTTTAGTATTCTAGGAGAGATTCTAGTAGCTGTTGCATGGAAATATAAGATTTTGTTCAATTTCAACTCCTTTATGAAAATAAAATTATTTTCTTTTCATATTTCTCCATTTTCTGGAAAACAAACAAACAAACAAGCAACAGCAACAGCAACAACAAAGTAATTATGCCCAAAGGTACATTATTTCACTTTATTTTCCTTTCTTTTATTGACTCTTCAAGCATTTTTTGTCTTGCCTTCATAATAAATCCACTGATGTCTTAGATATAATGATTGAGACAAATAGAGGCTAAAATTATAAAGGAGTGTCATATATTACTGCTGAGAAGCAGTAAAAGAAAATACAGTAAGCATGACCAAAAGTAGGACCTCAAGCCTCACAATGAAAAGTTCAAGGCATTTTTGAAGGAGTGTCCATGAGGTATAAACTGCTTTTGTGTAAAAGGGCAGAGTTTCCTGGACAATTCTGAACACCTGCCTGTTTTAATTATGTTCACTTAATTATGTTATGTGTTTTATAATATAGACTTACTTTTATGTTTATTTTCTCAATTTTCTCAATTCTTTCTCAATGAAGAACATTGTGCAGCTGTATTTTTGTGATTTTTTAAAAGTGTACTGTGCTTAAATACAAATTGAGGGAAAAAAGAGAGCAAATGGCAAATCTTTGGATAAGACTGCTGTCAAACATTCCTAAATGACTTTAAAAAAAACCTCAATCACATCACTGCAGTTAAGAGATAAATGGATATATGTCCCTTTTAACTAGTTATACAGGCAGTCAAAAGTGGGAAAAAAGTCAGAAAATCTGCTCCATGAAAGTAGAAACAGTAGAAACTAAGTAGAAACAAATGCAGTCATAAATACAGCATACATATTCTACTGGTCTATGTCTTTCTTGAAAATCAGATAGGTCTCGTCAGTCATGGTTAACCATTCCCTGTTTTCATTTTGCTTGCAATAGCTTCTTCATATGGCATAAAAAAAGGTTAAAAAGCATTGTATTCTGACACTTTAACTTTTAAAACATTTTCCTTTTCTGTTGATTTTCATGTATTTGCAAATGTCCACATATTTTTTTCTTTTGCATTTTTTTGGTTCTTTTTTTTTTACCTGGTAGGAACATGTGGTATATATCTGTTCTTGAGCTAAAAGAGAATACAAGTATATATTCTATTGAAAGAAGTGATTCACCCACATTTTCATTGAGGCTTTACAAGTGCTCATGGAGACAATTTTGAATCAGGCACACAGATAGGCTTTGGTTTATACACATGCAACTGGCCTTCGTGCAACATATACAAACCCTTATGTCAGACAAATTATATCTTCTGGAATTTCCCTGTTTCTTATGGTCCTCTGACTGTTCTCAGATCTTGAAATTGGGCTTTTCATTGTCACCACCAAGCCTATCCTACTCAGAAATCACAGTATTTAAGCCCGCCTACAGTTCCAGTAACTAATCTGTTGTCCTAAATCACCATATCTCATGGCTGTCATGGACTAAAAAGGTAGTGGCTTTGATGCAATTGTAGTTTAATCAGTAGCCAGTCAAGGTTCATGCCAATACATCTGGAATAGTGTTAGATGGAGCATCTTCTAGGGCCACATCCTTGCAATTACTGCAGAAGTGACTATGATGAATTCAGATATTAACCCGGTTGAGTTGTTAATGTTGGTTGTGTCCCTCCCCAAGTTTCTACCTCTTCCTTCAAAATAAGTCTGAGGGATCAGGTATTTAATTTTCAGTGGTGTTCAGTGGCTTAGGCTACACAGCCAGTTTTTGCTGTTATGTAAATAACATGTAAACGAAGAGCTCTCGTCAGTTTGACCGCCAGAAGCAAGAGCACTGGCGACAATATCTTATGCTGTAGGCAGAAGTGGTGGGACCTCAATTCATTTTTTCTGCCACAATTGTACATGGTTTACTCACAAGAGCTCATGTTTCTTTCATCCACACTTCAGCCCACTTATAATGAACTGATGGATTTCCACCTCTCTGGAACAATGTCACTGCTGTTGTTTCCAGCATATTTCTTCAACTCTCATTAAAGTTTGCTGTCCATGTGGTAATGCAATAGCAAGCATATATTCATGTGGTGTTTGTATACATGAAGGCCTGTAGATTCTTCTGCACATACAAACTGATGAACAGTGTATTTATATACCTTAAAATTTATCCAGCTGTCTTGCTTGCATCTGGATTAACAAGACATTAAAACCTTTCTGATAATAACATTATTACTCAGTGTATGCTTGAACCTGACAATGTTGTCAGTAGTGAATAACATACATTTACTGATAAATCACCACAGTAATGGAGTCTATAATGTAGCTGCAGTTATATGTTATACTGTTTTATTATACATTTACAATGGGACCTTATGCCACTGCTTATATGGTAGAAAATCATATTTACTGTTTGTGGTTTTTGTTGAAGCACTCAGATTCTCTACTTATTGATCTACTGAACTGCAAACCTGAATTATTCTCAAGGCACTCCATAAAACAGAAATAGCCCTCAGGCTCCATTGCATTTATAAGGAAAATGTTTACTTTGTTGTTGGCAGTGAATTGTGTAACTCCTGAATAGGTATGGTGACAGGTGTTTCTATTTATTTATTTATTTATTTATTTATTTATTCCTGGCTGTTTTGTTATTGACATGAGACTGCAATGAGACCTTTCTAACTTCCCTTTTGGATAGAAACATTTACCAAGATTTTGTCCATCTACTGTGGTTATACGGATTCATGTCTATTACACAGGCTCACATGAAAGATTTTTGACAGGAAGTACTGACACAAAGTTTCCGTTCTCAGTCCACAACTTTGTAGAGTTATCTAAAAGTATTTAGCATTCTTAAGTATTTGATTTTAGGAGCAGATAATTCCCACATTTATCACTGGTGCTGGGAATGTGCACTGAGCTTAATTTAGTTTTTTTGCACTTGAAAGATGAATCTTTGATGAAGCAAAAAGAGGAAAGACTTGAAGTTGTTTGTCAAGTCTCCAATTAGACGCTGTTGGAGATTGTCATCTGTGGGCGTACACAGGTGAGACATAAAAAACTTGACAACATTCTTCCATGCAACTTCACCATTATGAATCCAAAGAGCAGCCTTGCAACCTTCTCTTGACATAGCAGCGTAAATGACATTTGTTAGACTAGCGAAAATCACATATTCAAGTCCAAAAGTGTTTGGCTGTATTTATTTAGTCTTGACTCCTAACAAGAACATATCTCTCCTGTTACAGTGTACTATAAGAATTGCACAGGATGAGATGTGGAAGTAGAGGAGGTGTTTCCTGCTGTGGAGAAGCACCATGCAGTGCAGCCCTCTGTTGTTGTTCTGTTTAGCCATGGTGGTGGCTCTCCAAAGACAAACTCTTGAGAGATGGGTTTTGGTGTCTCAAGAGATGTTGCATGACACGTAGAAGCATCCCACATTGTGGGATGCTCTAACAGGCACACTGTGAGATTATTGAAGTTAAATGAATTAATCCTTCAATATCTTAGGAAAAACAAGAGACTATAGGAAAAATTAAAAAAGCATGCAAAAAGCCCATTTTATTCTTCAGTTTGTATTAACACATAAAAGACACAGTTAACATTACTACAAGAGCTTGGAGATGGAAAAGTCGAATATGGCACAATGTTCTACCCTTATCCCCGAACCTCTATATTTTGTGGAGTAGAATAATTTATGTGGAAAACCGTCTCAGTTAACCATTATTTCAGGAAAAGTGCAAGTAGATTTGTGCGTGTTTATGCATATTTATAAAAATACTTATAAAAATACTTACTCTGAAGAAGAATCCTATATTAGACTGTTTAGAAGAGAAAAAATCAAAATCAGTCTCCAAATAACTTTGCATGTTATCTTGGAGTCAGAGAATCACATAATATTCTGAGTTGGCAAGAATCGAGTCCAGCTTTTCAGTGAATGGCCCATACAATAATGTCACATCATTTTAGCTTGTGGCTTAAAAGAAATTTAGTATTTTAAAACAACTTATTGATGAAAAGAAAAATAAAACATACCAACATTATTTTAGAATTTTCTCAATTTAACTCTGACTGAGCCTATCTCATTTAAAATCCCCATAAGGAAATAAAAATTTAAACAAATAATAAAACCTACTTTATTCGTAGTACACTTGCAGAGCACTCAGAGGGGCAGGGGTCATTTGTGTAAACAATATTGTAGTACAATATAAACAAAAATTAAATACAAAGGAGCCCATTTCAGGCTCTAATTAACACTACATTTCATACTTATTGGAGATCATCAATACTGAAAAGACTAATAAATTAAATCCTGATTTTGCAAATTCGTGTTGCTACTCTTGCATATGTGAGAGATTTCCATGAGCAGATGTACATGTAGGGGAAAAACCAGGTAACTCGGCCTATGTAAAATGTACATTTTCACTGAAGTTTTGTAAATGTATATTTAATGTAAACCTTGTTCTGCTTAATATTCCTTTGCAGTTTTCATAATTAGAGTCTTTAAAACTTAGAATATGCTTATTTGGAAGCAGTTGCAAGAATTTCTATTCTTGCTTCATGTTTCTTGTAGTTAGCTTGCAATATCGTTTTATATGAAAGAAGTTTCATCTCTGCCTCATATAACTATGTGATAAGACCTATCATTTTTTATTTATAAAGACAGAGAATTGTGTTCTCTTAGGTTTCAGCTATCAACACAGTTTTCTATTGTGTCTCGTTTGCAGTACCTTCAGAATCTAACAGCACAAACCTTCAGACCTTTCAAAGTGTATTCATTTTCCCAAAAAAGATACTTTCCCACAGTGTCTTAACTGATTTCATCAAAGTGTGTCTGATGAGTTACTCCTCCTGAATGAATGTCATGGGGGAGAGGACCTCAATGGACAGCTCAGTCGCTTCATTGAATCCATTTTGATTACCATATGAAATGTCAACTAATTTCAAGACTTTGGTTTGCAATCACTGATCGTCCATGTCAGAAAGCCTTAATTTAGCTTTTATTTCAGCTATTTTACTTAAAACTAGACCAGCCAGATTCCTCTCATTACCAGGAGGAGACATCTGCACAAGTCTTCAACTTCGGTTGTTTTCCTTCAAGAGTTCCAGAACTGAGGCACAGAGATCCAATTAAACACTGTCACCACTGTAGCACAAGAGTAACCAAAGTTTGCCGTTCAGGCTACGTGTTTCTGAATTCAGTGAACGTTGCTCATGTATCTGCAAGACATTACACCTCTTCAAAAACAATCTACATAGTACTGAAGTCTTCAGGAAATGTTGCACTTAAAAGGTCCAGCTCTTTGATGCACCTATGAAAGGTGGAGAAAAGTGTCCTCTCCCCTTTGAGGAGACTACTGCTTGATCTTCACAACAACATTACCGCTTGAATGGTGGTAGTCCTGTAAATGAGGCACTAAACATGCCTTATTGCTTTGAGTCAGTATGTTCCCGTTGTACCTGAGAACCACCATGGGATATTGAGGATCAAGCACACTCTAAGTGCCATTAATACCTTACCTTGCAATAAATAGAAAACCTCTTTTCACAAATGCTCTGTAGTTTCATATGACTCAGAGGCACTTAGTTCATCTACTCATTCCTGTTCTTTATTCTGATATAATCCATATTTGCTAGAACACAGTTTAAAACCCTTCTGACCAGCTGTATTTTAAAATGAAACAAGTGAGGGAGCAACACATGATTGCCTACATTATGTGAAAAAGCATGTGCTGCAAATTCATAGAATCACAGAATCATAGAATCATAGAATCATAGAATGGCTTTGGTTGGAAGGGATCTTGAAGATCATCTAGTTCTAATACCTCTGTCATGAGCCCTTGACCAGGTTGCTCAAAGCCCCATCCAGGCTGGCCTTGTTTCAGAGATGAGGCATCCACAGCTTCTCTGTTCCAGTGCCTCACCACCCTCACAGGAAAGAGCTTCCTGCTAATATCTAATCTAAACCTACTCTCTTTCAGTTTGAATCAATTCTCCCTTTTCCTGTCACTACATCCTCTTGCAGTATTTCACTCCCTTATAAGTATTCTGAATGATAGAAACAGTTTTAAACCTGAAAGTTAGCTGAATATTTTGGATATTTTTTCTAAGTTCATTTTCCAGTCTTTTATTCACAGAAAAAGAAAAGATTGACTGCATTTCTGAGAATCATATTCTCACCTAGAATAAATCATAACAGTTCTATTGCTTTAAATTTAGCTATACAGTTTATACTATGTGAAGAGCTGTGTACACATTAAAAAAACCCAAACAAAACAGCTTCAGAGCCATGCTGAAAACGCTCAAGAAAATCAACAAGGAAGAGAAAACAGTATATTTTATGAGAAAAGTTGTTGTGTTCTCCATTTCATTGAAAATATTACTGTTCCAAATTTGTCTTATATTTCACATCACAGCAAACATAAAGTCTTTTTTTTTTTTTTAATGTACAGATTATACCTTTCTAAATAAACAAATGGATTTGAGAAATACTTGTGAGCATCATTCTGTTAAAAGGAAGGGTGGGTGAGAAAAGAGTAAAAAGAAAAAAATCCCTTCCTTTTACCAGAACTGATTTAATTTGCAACAAATCAAATTCGGATCCAGTTAATTGTGTGTATAACAACCCTCGACCCTTTCATTTCAGACTCATATTAGGGCCTCAGCTATGATGAAATATGCTGTTGGATCACCTGCCTGATGCTCGTTATGAAAAACTGGACCAAGGACTCTAATCTGTCTCCAGCCTCAGAAGTAAGGCCTAAATAATGAAAATTCCAGGGGCCAAACAAATTCTGTTTTGAGGGTCAGCAGATTTTCTTCTTGTATGTGGTCCCAATTACTATAAGTCAACTAAGAGGTGGAAACTGGATCCTACAAAGAATTTCCTGCTGTGAGGGTAGACACTATGCTGCTGTTCTTTGCTAAAGTGAGAGTAATCCATGACCAAAAAATACATTTGATGCCAGTTGGTACACTTAATAATCAAACAACCCTTAATAATAGCAGCTAAAAAGCTAAGGAGACCACGATACCTGACTGCTTCTGTGGTTGTGACATGCAAAAATCGAATACGTATTTAGAGAAACTGGGCCCAAATGACTAACTGTTGTCTTGAGACTGTCAGCTGTGATGACCAAATCAAAAAGTGGCTTTTTTACTTTGATGTTATGAAATTCTGTATTCATTGTGTCATTCTGATTTCCGTATGAAATACAATTAATCTAACTAAAAGTAATTACCTTCTTCCTTATCACTGGTTTATCACATTTTCTAGCTTCTAACAATTAGTATCTTGGGTACCACTGGTAATAATAGAGATTTTGCAGGACAATTTTGAAATGTTGCTATACCTTTAAAGCCAAATGTCTTTAATTATGATAATTCTGGGCTTAAGCAACTTCACTGAGAATTTCTGAATGTCCGCTTTGGCCACCAAATTCTTTCCAACTTACAATAATATAGACTTTGCGGTCTACAGTGGCTAGAGTGGCAGGCATTGAGAACAACGTTAAAAGTGCATTTAGATTTACAAATTGTTAAAGTGATGTGGAAATCAACAAGTCATAGATACCTCAAATTTCAACTGTCCTTTCTCTCAATAAAAGAGCATATAAATAGTCTTTCCTTATTTGCTAGGAAATAGCAAATAAGCTATTAGGCTCTAAAACTGTTTGTCTTTGCAGTTGTGAATTATTGCATTCTCGAATGGCATCCTGAAAATAAGCTCATGGCTGTTTAGTTTGCTGTTCCATCTTTACTTCTTTTCCTACCCTTCTATCAATTTTTGTCTATATAGCATTTTAGAATCAAAGTGTTGTGCAACTTAGTTCTTTGAAGGCACCTATTCTACTGCATATAGAAATGGATTTAAAGAAAAAGTTTCATGAGATCTCTGGGAAATGTTTATTATTTCCGTTTAATAACGCGCATTTTCCATTCCATTAAAGCACACAGATAGGCTTAATAGCTGTTCCATACTGAATTTTAGCAGTCTGTTCTCCTGTTCCTGAAAACATAACGCAAATATATAATGAGATATCATACAAACAGATATGTTTTTTAATGTTAAGATCAGTAGTGGTAAAGACTGTATATTGACTATGACTCCAAATATATAACTGTTATTGAAAGGACGTTTTGTCTGTGAAACCACAAGTGTGCAGAAAAGCATGGCTCTCATTTACTAGATAGTTGTCTTGTTGTCTTTGGAGTTTGGACTAGATGATCTTCAGAGAAATCTTCCAACACTAACTGTTCTGTGATTCTGTGATTCTGTTACTTGTGTTGGTTAGTACATTGTTAAGAAAGACCACAGGAAAGCATTTAAATAAGTCAGTACGGAGGCACATACCTTCTAAGAACATATCACCATGGGCCCAACCACTGTGTTATCGTTCCATAAGTGACTCAGTGACTGAAGATATTAAGAATCACTCTCTGAAGCTGGCATTTTTTCATTCCATGTGGATATGAGTACACATAGACAAACTGTCCAATCATTTAGTTCTGTTTAAGTTTTACTTGTTCTACAAAATTAAATGAAAAGTTTTAAATCATTCAGTAACGTACCAACTCAATGGTCTCTATGCAAGTAGTAGTAGTAGTAGCTAAACACTTTGAGAATGAGAAAATGGCAAGTGATTTAATTGTTCTTTACTATAACTTTCACCCTATGACATTAAACATAAGCTCTTTTTGAAAATAGTCATTAACCTTTCGCATGATGTATAACTAGCTTTATCAGTCCGGAAAAAAAATTCCACTTTGAGTTCTGAAAAGAAGATCCACTGGGAGACACACAAATGGTAAACCACACCGAAGGACACAAAAAGGCCCATAAAACATCAGTAGGGTTATAAAGGTCTATGGATTTTAATTGCTGTGTGCCATTGGGCCTTTACAAAGCAATCAAGCAGGCAATCTCCGAAGACAACCCTGCCATAATACATTTAACAATAGAGTTCTCACCCCATCAGCAGACTAGGGTTTATGAAGGTCCCAATTGCAATTAATGACCTTGTACATTGAGAGAAAAAGACAAAATTACTTAAATTAACTACCCTTTTTGGATACATATCTGAAGTATCAGAAAGTATAATTCCAAGACATGGAGTGCAAAAGTTTTGATTGAAGATACACAAAAAATTCTTATAAGGCTGATATTCTTGTCTATTTAGATTTTTAAAGGTACAGAGATCTGGCTTTCTGCTGCTATATAAGAATGTTCTGAATATCACGGTGTAATGCTATCACATGGAGAATTTTGCTTTGGGTGGCATGTTACAGTATTCTAACTATTCTAACAACATCCTTCTCAAGAAGCTCAAAAATTCTATATTTCTCATATTGAGATTGAATTCAAATTGTAAGTGTACAACAGTATAAATAAACAGGTGGATTTTCCATAGCTTCTAATAAAGTGGCTAGCTGCCTGCCATGATGACTATAATTTGGTTTTTTGTTCTAGGACATCCAACTTTCTCCCTGGTATTAGTACAATGATACTTTTTTCAGCAACTTCTTTAGCTATTTTGTCAGCTAATCGACTCCCTGTATTAACTGAGGAGTTTCCAAACTGACGTGTTTTACAGTGCATCACAGCCACTTCTTTTGGCTTTTGCACACTCTGTAGTAGGTGACTAATTTCTTCTTTGTACTTAATAGGAGACACCTATGCCTGTAAAAACCCCCTTTCCTTCCATATGGCTCCATGGGCATGTGATATTCCAAAAGCATATTTTAAATCAGTCCATATATTTATTCTTTTTCTTTCAGCAATTTCTATAGTCAGTGTAAAGTCAGTAATTCTGCTTTTTGTGCTGATGTCTTAAAAAGGTAAAGCCTGGGCTTGAGATTCCCACTGCGTGCCCAGTTGTCCATCTTCCATTTGGTACCTGCTTCTCTCACCAGTGTGTAGTTACAGTTTAGGGCCGTGGATGGGATTGCTTTTGAGATCTGGTCTGCCAGAACACACTTGTTCAATGTTCCCAGGCAGTCCTGGTCTCTGGGCTTCTTCTGAAGCCTGGAGAAACATGGTGGGGTTCAAAGAAGTAGTTACCTTAAATTCAACATTGTCTTGCTCCAATAGGACAACTTGGTATTCCAGCATTTTCCTTGGTTCCAAAACAGCTATTACCTTGTGGGGTAGGTATACTGTAATCTTATGTGAGCTTTCATGTTTCCTGGATTAAAGCACTGCAGATGCCACCGCTCTCAAGCATCAGAGCCATGCTTTACTTGCATTGTCCAGTTGTCTGGAAAAGTACCCCACAGGCTGCTTCCTTGACCCCAAATGCTGCGCCAATACCCCTAGTGCCAGGTGCATCCTTTCATGCAAAATAGCTCAAAAGGTTTGCTTAAGTCTGGGAGTCTCAAAGCAGAGGCTGTCATTAAGGCTCTTTTTAGGTCTCTAAAGGCTGTCTGGCTCTCAGAAGTCCATACTACGTATTTTTTTGGTGGAGGATCATACAAGGGTTTTGCCAGCACCCTGTAATTGGCAATCTGTTACTCACACCATCTGGCCATACCAGAGAAGGCTCATAGATCTTTTAAAGTCCTGGGCTCCAGACTCTGGCAAATGGCTTCTTTTAAGTTTTTCCCCAAACCTCTTCATCCCTGCAAGCTCTCAAAACCGAGATATATTACTGCTTCTTTTTCTACTTGTGCCTTTTTCTTTGACATCCTGTACCCAGATTGTCCCAAAAAATTTTACTGACTTTTACAGTAGCATTGAGACACTCCCTTTCAGTCTGGGTTGCTAGCAGCATAAAATCTCTATTGTAGTAGGTTTCTGTCCAGAATTTCTTTTTTCCAGCTTTCCAATTCTTTTGTCAACTGATTGCCAAGTATAATGGGGCTATTTTTGAAGCCCTGGGGTAGGGCAGTCCATGTTAGCTGCACCTTCTACCCAGTGTTTGAATTCCTCCACTAAAAAACAAACAATGTCTATTTCTCTGGGTCAAGAGGTATACGGGAAAAGGCATCCTTAATATCGAGCACTGTTAACCATTTGTCCTCCTCTATCAAGGAAGTTAAAAGAGTGTTTTACTGCTCTTAAACCCTGTACTAACTGCTATGTTCTCCAGTATTTCATTTCTTTACTGGTAAAATTGGGGTATTATATTGTCACATTCTACCAATAAACAATATTACAGGAATTTATCAATTAACTTAATCCTTGTGTTAGTTTTATTGGATATTTTTTTGCCTTACTAACTTAGAGCTGGACTTCAGTGGTATCTTAACCAGCATCACCACTTTAGATTTTCCAGGTAGATCTATTGGCCACACCAAAGGAGTTACTGCATTCTCCCCCTCCTCAGGTATTTCTTCTTGTCCTACCTGCTCCTGCAAGACAAAAGTTCTTGCTTTCACAATTTTAGATTCAGGAATTCTTAATTTTATTTCTCCATTTTCAAAAGTAGTTTATGCCATCCAAGTTACTCAACAAGTCTCTTCCCGTGAGGGATCCTGGACATTCCAGACTATACAGAAATTGGTGTGTCTCCCAGCGTTTTCCTAATTTAAATGGTAATGGTGTAAAAGGCCATTATCTTTCCTCCTTTTCACACCCACGGCGCTTACAGGTTCTGATAATACTGACTAAGTTGCTCTTGGATCAATTTACAAAAATCTATCATTTCATTCCCCGGCAATAATGTAGCCAGGGACTCAGATGAGGATGGTTCCCCTGGTCTCCTTCGGGGGGATGCTTCATCCTCACTTAAGATCATGACCTAGATGGTTTAAAGAACTGGATTTAGTTTTCCTGTCTGATTTCACCCAGCCTGGGGACATTTCTTTCACCAATGCCCCCTTTCTTTAGAAATTGCATACTGATCTTATCATTTAAGGTGCCACACTTGGGCCAGTATTTGTGGTTGTTCGAATTGTACTTCAGCCACCAATTACTACAGTACTTGACCAGGTGTTTCCAAGTGATTCCTCAGATCCATTGGAATGCTGGAGTAGTGTACCATCTGGGCCACCAGAAACTGGTGCCAAAATATGGTCAAAAACTCCTTAATACCAATATAGCATTAAGCAGCAGGCATCTTTATTACAGCTCTGGATGTGTGGGGCATACCTCTACCTGTTGTACATTTCAAATATAGAAAAGCTCCTGTTTATATACTATGTTTTGCATGCATATTCATTGATTTTCCCAGATTAAACATACAAATTATAATCATTTCCCCAAAATTATTAACATATGTTCTCTTCCCATTGTGTATGCATTCATCTGTCCCGGGAGTCCCTCTGATGGTCTCTGATGGTCAGAGAACCCCAAAGTAATAGCTGACTGCTTGATAACTGGTGTTACTTTCCAAATATGCAGCTGCGTTGGCATGCCCAGGCTAGTTCATTATTTTGTGCCTCTTCCTAGTTAACGTTTAACGCAGTTTTGATTGTGCAGTTCCATAGGCTACTGGTTTTGCAAAATAAGCATTGTATTAAAATCAGCTGAGCAAAAAGTTCATCTGGCAACACTACAGTCTCAGATGTTGTAGTTTTTAATTTAGTTATTATTTATTTAGGCATCAACTCTGAAAAATGTTTACATGTATTTAATGTTATTAAAGGTTCTTTAACTTTTCCCAGTGAACAAATGACTGATAATCTGCTGATTACTGAGTTCATGCAGTCCTTCAATCTCTACATATATGTTTCAAATCACAGCATTCTTTTCGACAGAGCTATTGTTTTCTGAAAAGAATGGGCTTTAATTTTTTGTTTGTAATATATATATGTATAACAACATATGTATTGCTCCATTACAACAGATAAATGAAAACATTATCAACCTTGTATATAAAGGAAATATTTTTAGAACTCTTTTTGCAGAGGAAAAAAAAAGTAAAACATGTCATTTGTTCCCCTGCTGAGAAAACTCTTTATTTCCTCTGTATATGTGCTTTACAAGGGTAAGGCTGTGATACCCACTAGTCTGCCGTGTCTAAAGAATAAAATTATTGGCTGTGCTTTTTAGGATGGAGCTTCAAATACTCTTTCTGGTCTGGAGACATCAAGCATTTTGACATTACAGAATGACATCTCTCACTGTTTCACAATATTCTATAGATTACTGATGAGGACAGTAGAACAGACAATACCACCATAAGATGAATGCAAATGATTTGTTCAGTGTCACCTTCTGATGAAAAAGGGATTCTATGAGTTTCTTAGCTCTTTCAGGGAACAGTACATAATATTGCTGTGTCCACACAGGCATGTGATCCGGTTGATCATTGCAGGGCCTGCTAACCAATTGGAGAATGTTACAAGACTCCAGTCACAGGTTTTGTAAACTAGAAGCAATTGTTAAGCTTTGAAAAGCTGTTTAGTTCCAACCTTCCATATTTCTGGCTTAAGAAGATTGTAGTCTGAAACCCTTTCTTGTTTGTGACACTGTACTGAAGTAGTACAGGGCTGGAGACTATGTTTTAATCCCACTGCCTTTGTTTCCTCTTTTCTTCTCTTTTTCAGTTCTGTATGAATTTATTAGTAATTACTTATTTAGTCTCTAAATTAGGCACATGCTTTTCCATCTTGCTGAAACAGGCAGACTGAAATTTCTTTCAAGACAGCAACAGTGCTTAAACTACATCTCTGATTAAACTAAAAGCAGCACAATAACTAAATTTAGAATAGAAACAAACAGTGATAAGGCATGAACTAAAATACTCCTGCTAATGCTTCTGTCACTACAGCAGCAAACTGTGTGACCATACCTAAAATGAGAATATTCTGAGAGAGGCAAAGCACAAGGACTGCTGACAATGAAGAGAGAACTGAACCATTGACCTGTTATTGTTTTGGCTGTTGTATAGGAGACATGCAGTGTATTTGATGATTAAAGCTTCGTAGAAACACGGAACAGTTATAGAGTCAGACAGATGAAGAGGGATCATGCAAGTCAGCACAACATAGACATTGTTTTAACAAATAGGTTAAGGATGAAGGAAGCTCTGCAGGGAGAAGCTGAGTCAGAAATAGGTTAAATATTTGACACAATAAATATTTACCAAAATTCAAAGACTTTTTTTGCCAATAGTCAATATAGTTCAGAAAAATCCAGACTTTAAAGAAAATTCAAGCTCCTAATCAACAGTATTTAAAAAGTAAAAAAAATTGTATTCAATAAGTAATGTCACTTTAGTCAAAGCATTTGGATGATGTCTGTGAACATACCTTATTTTTTCACCTATCTGGGCAAGTTAATAACAGCAGGAGCAGACGGTTTCTATAAAATAGATTTAGGAATTTTTCCGCTCATGGTACTTTGATTTGATGCTTTGTATTACTTGACAGAAGAGTATTGCTATAATATGATTATTACTTTCAGGGGCTTGTTTGTGAAATTTTTATCTAGTAATTGAGTTTCAGGAATCCAAAGTGCTAATGTTTAGCTGCTCCTGTAATTTGAAAGAAAAAAAAATAAGCTGTTTCTAGCTCTCTGTGTTCTCAAAAACATTTATGTACTTCTCCACACAGCAAAGTGATAGACTCCAGCAAGGACTGATGTGGTATGGCTTGTAAACTTGTAGTTTCCTGCCTTGTTGACCTTAACTGGCTGAGATTTTAAGTTCTGTTCTATTATTCCAGTTAAAGCCACAACTATTTTTCCTTTTGAAAATGCTGCTCAGAAAGTGTAAACTAAGTTATAATCTGTTAAAAAACTAGGAAGTTCAAATTCTAATAATCAGTGTAAACAGAAAAACTTACCATTCTCAGCCCATGGCCCACTGATATACAAAAATGTTATTTTTGACCGATTCCTCTAAGCTGCAAGTGCAGCTATTGGGTTTTTTACATGGCGTAAAAATCAAGTTTGATTTTGTCACTAGTCTTGGAATTTAAGGAAGAAAAGTTCTCTTTTAGGGTAATTCCTTGTCAGTATCCATAGAAAGTAATAAAATATTGTATACTAAAGTGTAGGAAGAGGTTAAAGATAATAATTCATTTTTGTGTCTAGGTGAGAGAGAATGGAGGTCCCAACATATCCAGCCAGCTTAGCCTCAAACATCTTGTTCCCATGAGTTAGCCACCTTTTAGAACTGCCCTTAACAGTTTGGCTCTGTACTTGCTACTGTTTCCTAATTGCCTGTTTAATATCTTTGTAATGTTCCTTTCCCTTCCCCTCTTCCCACACTTCTTGCTGTATATAGAAAATCTGTCTAGAGCAGTTCCTTAGTCTTTGGTAAATGGTGTTTTGACACAGTTTTATCTTCTTTTTTTTTTTTCTAAAAATTGCTTTTAAATAAATGTGCAATATTTACACACTTGTGGTGGTTAAGAAGCTCCATGGGTTTGCATAATTTTGAAGCCCAGCACATTCTTTTTTTGACTGCCTGCAGACACTAAACATGCTGTCTTTCCTATCATCCAACATTTCTTTTTAAGCACAGATGTGTTCCTCTATTCACATTATTAATTCCACAGGTCCTTGTGTGAGTATTTATGCTCTAATTTCTGCCCCTAACAATTTTTTTTTGTTCCACAGGCTCTTTGTTCTTTAAACCAGGAGGCTCTGCCTCAGAATCTGTGAAATGTACCTATCTGAAACCTCAGTTTCCTAGCAAAGTATTATTGATATATTTACTGAATTTTGAAATTGCAATCGCAAAGTTTTAACTAAGGTATAATCAGATAAGCTATATTAAAAATATTTCAAGTAATGTTGTGACCCTATGTAAAATATCTCCCCAGTACAATTCCTGTGAATTACAGTAATTTAGCAATATAGAATCTATTTGAGTTCTTTGGTCTTAGCAATGACAAACTATATTTTCTTGATGAAATGAGTGATATTAATTATTTACTGCTGTAAAATTAAAATCAATTTATTTTCTGTTCCTTGGTAGGAAAATATATCCAAGAAGAAATAAAGAGAAAGTGGTCTGGACAGAAAACCTGGGCAGGTATGAAGAATATATAATGAACATTGTTCACAGGCAAAAGAGGTGCTGAAATTTCACTAAACATGGGTTTTATATCTTTCTATTTTGTACCTACATATTCAAATTTAGCTTCAAGATTAAATATAGTTGTATGTTTAATTATACATTCAAAGACAAGTTAATGTTCCATGGCATTTTTCAGGTGAAAAAGATAATAACTTTACCAGAGGGCATAAACAAAACCAAGTGCTTTTTAAATAGTTCTTGATATGCTATTGATCTGTATCAAGATTTTCAGTCAGTAAAAACATCTAAGTTACTACATATCAATGTGCATGCTTTGTATACAATATCAGGACTAAAGAACTATCTGAATCGTTAATAGAAAAATTATGACTCCATTTGATCTTCAGACTTTCAGAAGTGATTCAGAAGGAGCAACTAGCAGCCATCTTCTCACCTTGTACTGATGGAGTTCTCAAGTCACCTCCTTGTGCAAGTGCTCTCACAACTTTTCCCAAACACCTTTAACTGTGCAGAGGGAAGAAGACCGGCTAGGGAAAACTAATGAGGCATGTGCACTTGGTAGAACCTTGGGAGAAATTAATAAGCAGGTATTTGTTCAAGTCTTTAGCAAGGTTGCAATGGCAGAGGAGGAAACCAGATTCTTCACTGAATAAACATTGAGACATGACAAAAGACTTCAGAGCTGGGTGCAGTTAAAAACTGAAATAGACATTCAGTGGGAAGGTCAACAGAGGAAGCTTCAGTCTGGAAAACACTGCCTTCTAATTTATCTGAACCCTCTTTTAAATGTCACATAACAAAACAATATAATTCCTTATTTTTTTTTTTGTAGCTGAAGGGAACATCTTACAAATTTGTTTGGGTTTTTTTTAGTATTCTTACTTTTTTAAAATTTCTATGAAAACTGTCTGGGAAAACTGTCTGGAAAACATGGTGTATATCCATTTCAAAAAGTACTAAGGTTTTCAATGTTGCAAGTCTTCTACGTACTTTTTAAATCACGGCTTGTGATGACCACAGAGGCTTGTGGATGGAGATTAGTGAGATTGGAAACACCCAAATCTCGTATGACACTTGAAATTATAAGCGTTCCAGTATCATCAAATATCATGCTATTATTAAACCTTTGGGACAAAGACAAATGTTTCTAGACATGACGTGTAGAAACTAGATTCTCATTCTCTTTACGCACTCCTCTTGACATTTAGTTTTTCTGATGTCGCAAGTGTAGGACTTTCTGCTGAAGTTACTAGTAAAAATACGGTCCTGGGAATCTTCTATTTTTCCATACATCCTGGGTTTAGTTCCTTGGTATAACCTTATCTCAGGACACATAGAGCTTCAAAAGACACTTGACAACTAGAGCAAAGGAAAGAGAGGCAGACTATTTCCCTCCATTCACCTTCTTAGTCGTAGGAAACAGCAGGTAAGTAGGAACGGCTAGAGCTGGCAGGGAGGATTGACAGCGGAGGTAAAGGTACGGCGGGGCCAGGAACTGCAGAGCAGAGTTAGGCTCGGGGACCCAATGAAATGCAAAATACTGCAGAGCTGAGAGACAAGGAACAAACTTGTCTACACAATCTGAATTTCTCAGTCCAGTCAACCTCCAAGTTTATTAAAATGTCAGATGGAAATTCTTTATCTTTTTTATGTAATCAGGCTGTCATGCTTTCGTTCAGTTTCTGTAGAAGAAGATGAAATTGATAAAGCCAAATATCTTTGATTGGAAAGTGCATATTTATGTTCACTTTCCTGTAACTCCACTCCAAATTTGAAATTTTTTTTTTCTTGATTTCCAACAAAATCCTGCTCTTACCAGGAAAGATCTTCGATTTGCAAAACAGAATAATTCAAATAAGAAGTGAATGGAAACTTGTGTAATAATAAAATGCCATATGTAAACAAGCCAAAGAATATTAGAGTCATAAAGAACACTTATATTATTTATAAATGTTTTGAAAAATGTGTCCTTGTAATAAATCTTGAGATATATATCTGTGCACATTAAGATTCAGGAGGTATATTTGAGGAAATCTGTTAACAATTTTTTGCTATTGTAACAGCTATATCTGATCCTCTAAAATTATCTTTTTTTTTTTTTTCCTGTTTTATGTGGAGCATGTAGGGTGGGAAGGATAATATAAAAGAATGAATAAAGGGAAGTCATTATTCTAATGACACTACATGAGGTATAACTTTTTTTTCTTTTGTAGGAGACACTGACCACATGCAAAGGGCCACTGTGACCTTTCACTGATTCACTTCTGAATACTCACTTCATTTGAAGAGATCTCTCTTAAGACTATGCACCAGATAAAACATCTGTCTTGCACAGCGTGTCTACAGTCCCTTTCCACAGGAAATCAACACATCAACCCTTCCGAAGGCCGGTTTTACAACCACCCAATAAGGACTAAGCCTCACTGAAGAAACGAAAAAGTTTACTTAATGCTGACTGAATAGTTGCCAGAGAACCTCTTCCTTATAAATTCAATAAATCTGCAATATTAAAAGTGTGCAAACATTGTGAAATACTGATTTCAGAGAAGCAAATATGTATCTACCAACCATTTAAGAACATTGCACTGTAATGATTTTTTTGTGTTTATTTTCTGCTTCTATGAAGCATCACTCTTCTTCATCTGTTATTTTGGCAGTTGCTGAAAGATTCCTTTTGTTTCCTAGGATTAAATGAAAAACATGAGATGTTTGTCCAGGCTTTTTATTTATTATAATTTTTAAATATATCTGCTGTGAAAGAGTCTATGCACACATAATGTTGCAATTACTTTTTTTTTTTCTTCTCTTATTCTTATTTTCATGATTTCTGCATGAAGAAAGAACTTTCCAAGGAAGCATTCTACAAGACAGATTTTTTTTTCCTCCAGAACAAAACAAAATAAAAGGTTTTACTGAATGCAAAATTACCATGGTCTATTTGTTTTAGATACCACCATAAATATAGCAATATAGGTACAGAGAAGAAACACTTCCCTTCCCTGTTGGAAAGATTTGTTGATGAGCAAAGAGTTCCTGATAATGTATTAAGGCTTATTTCATGAAGAAAACAGAAGAAGAATATGTGAGTCATGCTATGAAAGTATTACACAGTTTTCTTTTTACTGTTCAAAAATATAACTGAAGGAATTTTCATCCATCAGAGGTCCCCAGATTCCAGATCAACTCTTAGAATGTAGAAAATTCAGTTTTATAGGCAGTTGTATTAGGAAAAAAACAAACCTTTAAACTAAATGTGATGCATCATGTTGACATAACAAATGTGGACACTAATTAAAGAGCAGCAGAATCCAACAGAGAAGTTTGCCCTCCATCTGCTTGACCTGAGGTAATAACAACGTTCATTTAACTAGAGCTGACAGGTTTTCTTGTGTTAGTCTTGAATCACTAAAGTTGCCACCCTCAGTATGAATAACAATAACCATATGTGTGACATCATACAAAGGAGGCAAGCCACAGTTAACTACCGCTTGAGTTTGCTGTCTTCTCCTTGTTTTTCTTCTCTGATACTAAGGTTCACCCATGCAGATCAGGTGCAGGCTTGGATTCTGAATCTTTCATACACAAGCCTTTAAAATACTCCTATGTCTTCAGATTTGGAGTGGTGCTGTACCAAAACCCACACATTTTTACCATGTCAGTTACAAGAAAGATGCTAAATTTTGTTATAAATTCTTCAGCCAATGAATACATAACATTTCTGTCCTCATCATCCTTTTAGTTCTAGAAGTAGATAAAAAATAATTCACTAATAAAAACAAATCTATTGGGTGAAAAAATTCCAATAGACTTCAGCTTTAGTAAATCAAAAACAGCGGAAACCTGTAGCATAAAGGACTTTCATTAGAGTTCCCCTTGGGAAAATATGTCTCTATTTTCTCTTATCATATTAGGTTCTTCATATTTTTGATGAAAACCTTTCCCAGTGACTCAAAGATCACTGCAAGAACCTGATGAACTGCCTATCTGCTTGAGAAAAAAGCTTTGAGGTAGTTTAAATGTAGCCTCTACTCGTCTCTACAGTACCTTATGGTCACACAGTAGTGTAGGACTAATAAATAAATGAAAAATAGTGACCAAATCTCGAAATGTGATTCAAAGGCAATTCATAACATTTAATGACAAAGCTGTAATTTCAGGAACATGCACATCCTAGTGTTTCACTACTGATTTTTAAGCCTGGACAAATCCACAGTAGGTATAAGACAAATAGGGGAGCCAATTTTAATTGAACCAAACTATATAAGAATTGTCAGAAGTCATTTCTGTCGCTAAACTTAGTCTGCAAAGCAAAGTGTAGTAGTATTATCAGCCATGTTGCAACATTTGATGGTATGACAAGACCAAGAGGTCTCCAAAAAATGACAAATCATTTATCGATACTGCAATGAAACAAGTTAAACTCAACCATTCCGTTTATTCATCAAGCCCTCAAACAATCAGAGAGATTGTTTTGTCCTCTGTCTCATTATAGACCCAATGTCATGTGATTTTCACTGGAAACACACACTTAAAGGATTTTTGCTTTGTCATACCATAATGCAAAAAACTCCTTCAATAGAAGAGGGATGTAAGTAGTTTAAAATGAAAAGGAAGGGGAAAAAAGATTTCTTGATTATTTCTTTGGAAGGGATTTTGTGCATTTTATTTTTCAACTTGGAATTGTTTGTTCACTGCAATAACTAACATTCCTTTAAATTATCTAAGTTCCTCAAATCCTTTTGTTGACCCACATGACAAGAGACAAGCCTCAAAAGTTCAAGATCATAAATCCAAAGATTATAAACATAGAGTAAAATTCATGAGAAAGGCTTGAACTCAAAAAACCTCCTTTTCCGAATTTAGATAGGATGTCAGCGCCCCTTTGATACGGGCACATGGATATCACATATTTCTTGAAATATAGATTTTAAACTTCCACCTTCTCCTCTGTCAATTCCAAAGCAGCAATTATTAAGGTCAAACCAGAGAAATGCATCAATCTCAGCCTCAACAGTTAGGAACAACAAATTATGTAGTTAGGGGATGGGAGTTGTGATTCCTGGACCACTGGTGATTCCAAAACAAGCTGCAGAATTGTATGAAAGCACCAAAGGAAGGAAGGAAACTACATCAATTTCATCTGGTTTGGGTGTTCTGTAATAAAAACATATTCCTTTTTATATTAATACGAAATTCTTCTTTTTGTTGCATTTTTTGAGTTTTTCATGTTGCCCTTGAACTGTTGTTTCTATTGAATGCTTCAATTCTCTCTTCCAAACATTTTTGTTTCAGATTTTTCTTTTGGATCAGGAAAACAAGAACAAAATATGTAAACTGATGATTTTAGTCCTTTTTTAAAAAAAATCATCATTCAGTGTTCTTAACTCTTCCTGAGAACTTGTTAACGTTCCGAGCCCTTAATTTTATTCTTTTTTAATAGTCTAAATTATTAAATCTTCAGAGACCTCCTTGGAAGCAAAAATGAAATAATATCCCATATCTGCATGTTTTGGTAGAGCATTACATAGGAAATTAAAACATTCTTTTTGTTGCTGGAATTGGCTGACAAACAGACTGCATTTTTCTTGGTCTGGAACTCTGATGTCAGTATGAGTTAAAATATTCTCTCTGTCTCCCTGATCACTGCTGCTTCTGCCTATCTCCTTATAAAGATTATGCTTATGCTTAGTAAATGAAGAAAGGAATTAGTGATGCTCCTCTCATTTCCTGTCTTCCCACAGATGGTGATAAATTCAAATTCAGACTCCATTAAACCTGAGTAGAGAAACCCAGCAGGTGGCTACACTAATGGAAAATCCTGGCCTTGGAATAATGGGAATTGCAACCGACAGCTCTTCTATACCACAAAAAAGATGATGTATTCCTATTGACAGTGTTGCATTTGAGTCCAGAAGGCTGATCTGATAGTTCAGGCTGGGCACAAGGGAAGCAGAAAGCCCCATGGGTATTTTTCTTGGCTACACCACTGTAATTTTTGTCATCTGAACCTTCTACTACAATTCATTGTAAAAATTTCATGTAAGTTGGAGGGAGAGGAGAAAAAAATCCCAAGCTTCTGCATTTTGGCCTACAGGCATACATTTGTTCTTTTTTCTTGGTTTAAAGGACAAATAAAGGTTGACACACAGCAGCATTTCCAGCCACTTCTGTATTTTTAGTGCTGACATTCTTAGCCGAAGTGCTTTCAGTATTTCCAGACATGCCCATCTAAGAGTTTTTGTTAAAAAGATTGCCCTGAAGGTGTAATGCCTGATGTACATCTAAAATCCGTGAAGGAATACTGTATTTATTGTCCTTTTCTCCTCTAGATTTTTTCCTTCTTCATTTAGATCAAGGGACTATGTCAGCCACAGTTCTGTGAAACTCACTTGGGAGAGTGGTTGGACAGACCTATAGATTGAACATAAAATTTAAGCTATGTTTCAGAATATGAGGAGATTTTTTTTTCTCTGTGTGTTTTAATGCCCTGTCAGCAATTTTTGTGTGCAATACATTCTGGTCTTTTATCTTAGTACATACATTTTTTCCCAAGCTTTTATGCACTGAGTTAGTAAAATGGAGGAATTGCCAACCAAAGGAAAATGTAAAGTGTCTGCACTTTTGCATTATTGATCACAAGATTATTTGTGCTACACTCCTTTATTCACAGAGCTTAGATTTGTACAAACTTAAGAAATGCATAGTAACAGTTGCAAAAGGCAATACAACTAATGTCTCTAGCTTAAATTATTCTAAGTCTAAATTATTCTAAAAATTATTCTAAGTGTAATTTAAGGGTGAACTCAAAATACTCTACTGTGTATCTCTCTTGAAAATTAATAATTTCTGCAATAGATTATTTGGAGTTTTCTGCATGTTGTTTATGAAATATATAATTTGCACAAAATGTAGTATTAACACATAGAATTTAGAAATGCCATAGCCCATTTTAAGAAGTGTCTCTATACTAATATTTCTAAAGTCAATTTTTTTCCTGCTTTTAACACTTCTAGAAATTTTCACTTGTTGTCAACATAAAATACAAGCGGACATAGTCCTTTTTTCTTGATTTCTTTTGTTTTATTTTGTCTTGAATTTTTTTTGCCTCATCTAGCCTGCCATTGATAACAAAAAATTCTTCTTGTATATTTCTGAGTTGCTTGTCTAAATATTTCACTTATTTTTTCTGAATTCAGACCCAACTAGCAGATGAAGTAGGACAACACTAAAACCCAAATATTCTTTTCATTGCTTAGAAACACTTCAAATGGGATTGCTTTTTTGTCTAAACATCTTTATATCTAACTGTAATGCTCAAGATTTGTGGTTCTCATTATGGATATTTCTTTCCATTTTATTGCTGGAAATTCACTTCACTGTCTTTTTGTGAGTAAAAAAACTGATTGTCATGATAGTGACTTCTAGGTGAAAATTTCCGTCAGATCTTGGTTTCCTGGTTCCTATTGCATCAAAATTTCTTCCTTGACACTTACTTAGGTATAATTCCCATCATTGCTATCAGGGTTTAACATGGAAAAGATTTCAGTAAAATAAATGACAAATGAAATTAATATGCTTAATATATAAATATATCATAAGGTTTCATGCGTAAGATGATCATCAGCAATTCCTGCTCAGCGTACACCATTTCTACCCCACATGAAGCCCAAATGCTTTAGTTAGACTGAATTATTTCAGTCCTATGAAAATTAAACTTGCTGAAGTAAGGACAGAATAGAACAAATTGAATTTGAACCAGGAAATTGTTAGGCTGATGTAGAATGTGTCCTCTGAACTATTGCCAGTAGAACTGGAGGGTTTTCACAGAAAGTCCTTTTCATGTTAAACCTTGTGAGGGTCCCAGTCCTGCAAAAGTCTTGCTGTCAATCTGCTCTCTCATCCTCAATCCGTGAACTCGTAAATATGCTGTAATGTTTCTTTGCCATTTTAGCATAATTCTAATACCAAAATACCTTTTTGACTTGGAAACAGAACTTTATTTCTAGGCTGGGTAATTCTAACGTCACCCAACACCCAATGCATCTTGTCACGGCTTTGCTGAAAAGAAAGAAAAATATACAAAGGGATATCCTCTTCAATAGAGGCACCCCTACTTTCCTCAAAATTCTTGTTTAACATCTTAAATAAAAACACATATGCATAATGGCACTTGGGATGGGGACACTGATGCAATCTCTTTCCGTACCTACCAGCAGTAGAATGTTTAAAGGTTCCTTATACAATGTACTCACTGAATTGCAAGGAGGAGTCAATGCTCTGTGCTTGCACAGAAACAGTTCCTATCTCTCAGGATGAAAGTGCGTCTGGAGCTAGAGCAGAGGATAGAACTGTTTCGTTTTTGTAATCCTCAAAGGAGGAGGACGTTCTGCATAACTGTGAATATATCTTCCTTTTAGTTTTTCTTGTCTTGTTTATTCAAGGTGAAAAATTTTGAAGAGTATTGAAGATAAATCAAATGAAAATGCTTGTGTTCTGATATGAATATCTTATCGAAGTAGCAATCTTTCATATTCCCTTATTAGTGATATATCCTATTATGATGACAGGCTATGTCTTGGCTTACACAAAGTATCGTCTGATAAATAGATTTAATGCATAAATGTCTGTTGGGAACACGTAACAGCAAAATGGGGACAGATGTTTGGCTGTCTTTGGAGCTCATCAGCACAGTTCAACTGCTTTACTTGCCAGATTGGTTCAGCCCTCAGTCCAGATACAGAGAAGCTCAGTATTTTGAGACTAACTTGTGCTAAGTGAAAAATGTGTAGCAGCTAATACACTCAAGAAAATTGAGCCTTATGCTTGGAGAATATCTCTGAGTAGATCATACCTTTGCTCATTTCATTGAACAAATGTGTTCAGTTGACTTTGGAAATATGCTATTATGTGAATTAATTAAATGTGCAGAATTAAAAATGCTTGCTTTTTTTCTTTTTTTTTTTTTTTGGGTCAAAACAGAGGAAGTGGGTGGTGAGGTCATAGTTGCCAAAATGCAAGCATTTTGTATGTGTATGGGATAGATCTGCTGTATATGCAGGCATGTAACCATTTCAAATTTGTTGTATATGGTGCTTTGGGGGAAAGAGCTGCTTACACAGTGTGAGGTGAGAGGGAAAGAACACAATCTGACTTTGCTGCTTTTCGCCAATGTATCGAGGAAAAACCTTGTCTCCAGCGGTACTGACACACAGCTTCCATTTTCTGAGTCTCTTGGGAATCCTTTTGGTGCCCTTTCTCATATGTCTCATTCTGCCTTTGGGAAAATTGTGGGTTCAGATGAGGTTATGCAAAAATTCTCAGTTGTCACTGACTTTTTAAAATTTTTATTTCATAGAAATTGGAAAGATCTTGGGTCATCAGGTTCATCCTCCTGCAAGTGAAAGATTGCTCCCTACAGTTAGATTTCTTAAATTATTAATTGCTGGTAATTTATCTGATTAATTAGAACCTTTTACTTAAAATAAATTATTCAGATATTGTCATTATCTGACCAACTTTGCAGGTGTCTATATAATATTCTGAAAATAGTGTATAGACTATTCCAAAGGATTAACTTAACATCCCAGGAAGATAAATATTTACTGTGCTAGGTTCTGTACGAACACATACAGGAAAACATAGTCCTTGACACGATATCTTTATGGTCCAATTAAAGACAAGTGATTAAACCACACAGTAGGAGAGAAGAAAAGACAGTGATAACAGTGTAATTTGTGAAACTTCAGAGTATTGCTGCATGTGTGCTCTACTTATTCTGATTTATGGGTATTTTAAACATGAGTTTCCTTTCCTATCACATTTATGTAAACATTCCTGTCTCTCTTGCCTAAAGCCTTTCTGACTTCTTAAAGGTGCCATGTTATATGCTTTCAGATGGAGAATATGATAATCAAATCACATGTAATCTTGAAAAAATTTTCAGTCCTTTTCCCCAAGACTTCCTTGAACCAGGTATTTCTACTCAGTAAAGTGGTGTGCTTTTAGGCAGCAAGTCATCTACTTTTGACGAGGAGATAACAAAGTCACAATTCAAAATCCTTTGAAACCAATTACTTTCTTCACTTTGTATAAAACCCCAGGCTTTCATTCTGTAAAAATTCTAAGGGAACACATCTTTAAGCCAAATTTGACATTGACAGAAATCATTTCCTCCTGAGAGGATGTTGTGTGGAGCTTTGTTAGCCCTTAGGTACAAAAGTTATTTTGACTTTAAGTCAGGGTTTAAGACAAATGGTGGGGTGTCTGCTTTTGGATGAACTCTCAAGACTTTCTGAAGCTCCTCGGCACCACTTTTACCATAAATCATTAGCTTCCCACTCCTGATGTCAGAGTACTGTAACAGCTCTCTAGTGCCTACCTCCACCTAACCTTAAAATAGATCATGCCTTCTGGCAAGGGACAGGAGCAAGAGTTTTGCTATAAGACTGTGTTTAAGCACAATGGGTGAAGACCTGCTGCAGTGTCACTGCTGAAGGGGAGGTGAGAATGTCACGAACATACTGAAGATCAGGGACAGCGACTTTGATATAAATAATCTTTGTGTTTTTGTTGAAGGGGCGGGATATGCAGTTTTCACAGAAAACTCCCCTTCCTTACCCTTGTCTTTATTATTGACTTCCACTTCAAATTACAAATGCAGAAGATGCAGAACAGCTGGGCTGTTCAGCTGGAAGAGAAAATAGAAAAATATGCGACATTTGGAAGTAGTGTTAATGGAAACCGTGGGGAGAAAAAAGGGCCTTTTCTCTAGCAATAATAATATTTTGCACTTGTTCTGCAGTAAACAGTGTCATCAAAAAAATCCCCAAACACTTGGCATACACTACCATAGCTATTTTCAGAGGTGAACAGAGAAAAGGCACTGTTTTATTACATCTCTTAAAGGCCTTTTTTATTGTGTGAGCCACTAACAAGTCAGGAAGGAAAGTAAAGATAGAATACCTAAACATGAAATGAGAATGTACAAAATTTTACATATTCTGTATTTAGAAGGTGCTTTGGCAAAGATCAAAGAACAGTAGTGTATGCATTCCTACATCACAGAAACTACCCTGAGACCCCCAAAGTTCAGAAAAAGCAGAAGCAGCCCCTGATGATGCCTGTTGAATAAAAGGGCAATTTGTAGTTTTGAAAGGTGAGGCAAAATAAGTGAATATTAAATCTAGATATGATTATGATCTCTGACCTGAACACCATTATTTTTGGTGAAGGTATAGATAAATCAGTAGTTTTTTGGGGTTTTTTTTAGGTAATATTTCCAGAATTCTATTTTGTCTCAGTTATATTAGCTTAACTAAACTGTCTGCTACTATTTGTTCTACTTCGTGTCTTTCTTTTTTTTTTTAATTCTACAAACTAGTCTTCCCTTGCTCTCTGATCCTTAGTAATCCCAGATTTTACTTTTACCCTCCTTTTTGAAGGTTATAAGATTTATACATCAGCTCTCCATGACAGATTCCAGAAAACTGATACGCTTACTTCTTACTTAATTTCTTTCATTCTAGAGCTCAAACAGAATTTTAGCTTCCAAGTAACTTACTAATGTGAAGGAGTTCTCTGAGAGAGAGAAGGTCTAGACAAAGACATTGAGACAGCTCCAGAAAAGGCCTTCCAGGTTGGCATTGATGTTCTCTATGGAGAAAATGAAGCAAGCAAAGCAGTCTGATAATGGTGCCCTCCGTCTTCCAATGTTTATAGAGAGGTGAGGCATTTCTGGATTAACATAAGCTTTTTAAATGTCAGGATGCCTCTGCTAAGCCTGTTTAAAAATAGATTGTGAAAGAAGATAAAGCAATATGTGGATTGTCATATGTTTTTGTCCTCTGTTTCTTTATGGGTTTGACATCAACAAATAATTAGGGCTGAAGGCCTTGTAGTGAAAACTGCTTCGCTATGATAAATCTCCAAGATCATAAAACAAGAATAGATAAAACAAACAGTATAATTTTATATAGTATTAGGTTTATTCAGATATAGCCAGTATATGAGTTTTTGAACTAGGAGGAGCAGATGTAGCCACTTGCTTTCGCAGTATGCTTTTATCAGGGCCTACATCGTTACGGTGTTAGAATAGTCACAAAATACAGCACTTTCTTAACGCAGATCATCAACTCTGCCACACTATATGACTGCAGCATCTACAAATTGCCAATTTGTAAATGATTGTAGCAAAGACAGCTCTGCATTGGAATGAATTTTTTTTTCATGTTCTCCTTCTTCAATACGTCTATTGTATTTTACTTGCGAAAAACAGATTAGGATTTTCTTAAGTGTCAGGGGAATTGCGCACGGCAAGTCAAAATTAACTGGGCACGTAAGCAGCAGTAGTTGCTTTAGGAAAGTGTACCCTAAATGTCTTTGCTTATGTCAAATGCTAAATTTATCCCCATTGAGAACTAGGTTGATGGGAAGTTGTCTGTTTAAATGAAACAGCTTTTTTTTTTTTTTTAATTAGTCAAGCATAAACATGTCCTAATTTCATGTATATGGTTTGGTTTTCACAATAGTTCTATGGAATTAAATTTTTGCTTCTTAAAATACCTGTCTTCAGCTTCAACTACACAAACTGTTAGAACAGTTAGTTGAGAAATAAGTTTTAAAAAATTAAACAAGTTCATATTTCAGAGTAAATTCTGTGATTATAATAACTGCAATAATATTCTGGCTCATTAACAAGAGGAAAAGGAAATCCTTCAACAGGGGCAGTACAAAGACCTTGTAGTAATCCAATAACATTCAGTTCTATATACTTCATTTTCATAATTTTTACTATGTCTTGGAAGTATTTTCTCTAATGAAAGCATTTCTGATTATTTTCTTTGAAGATACTCCCTTTCCATCCAGAAAAACTTTGTGTGAAGAAAGCTTTGAAATAGAGATAGGGGGGATTAAAGGGTGCTAAGGAATCCTTTGTCTATCCTCTGCAGAAGTTTCTTTCTCATCAGCTGTGATTGCCCCGGCAGTGGACTGCGGAGAGGCTTTCCCCCCACAGGCGACAAGGACTGCTAGGGGGTGATGTGTACTCTCATCTTGCCCTAAGCAGGAGTCAGAGTGCAGCTAGGGATGACGGCTGTGGAAAACACTACAAAACCACCTTCACCTTCAGTGCGGGCTGTCCAGGGAGACCTTCCATGCAGTCAGTTGTGGTGTGGTCTCCTTTACTTTAGCGGCTCACTCTACTTAGGCATTAGAGGCTGCAGAACTCATCATTGAACACCCACCCACGCACCTGGAAAAGAACCCAAAAAACAGACTCACGGGGCATCTATAAAGGAAAGGAGGACAGAGAGGTGGTGCTATGACAAATAAACTCCTATTTGTACCAGTTTGACCACAAGAATTTGTTATAGATCACATAAGCAAATATGAGACTTTGCAAAAATTGCTCACTGGTCATTAGATCCTCCTTGCACTGCTCATGTTTTTTCCTGTGGTGCTAATGCTTTCAGTGCTAGGAACTTATATATAGTTCTTAAGAAATGACAGTATAGGAACCCCATTGAATATGATTGGTTCAGAACATCTCTGGGCAGCTTGCAAATACCCTTTCAATTCACATTAGTATATTTCCAGTCTGAATTTTCTTTTAATTTTAAAAATGGACTTTTAAAAAGAACAAAAAGAAAGTTCGATGTTTCCTAAAGCAACATTCAAAGCAATTAAATGAAACCTTTTTAGCAGCATGATCTTTTTCATTTTCACTATCACCTCCTTAGCCTTAAGTAAAAACCAAAAGAGACCTTTGAAAAATGATGATTTTTTATATTTAATAAGTGATCTTTTCATGTTTCTGCTGTTGTATGCTTTTGAGCTATCTAACAACTATGGATATGTAGCCGGCAGAAGGGCAAACTTGTCTCATATCCTGTGAAGAGGTGACTACCTGAAGTGTGGGTATGAAAGAAAGTATAAGAATTCTCTGAAAGGTTTTACTACAGAGAATACAGGGCTGAGACCTTCATCTAACCCTGGATGCACATTATTCTTAATAATGCATATCCGTACATTTTTTGCAGACTCTAAGTAGTGAGCATACTAAAACTGAAAATATTTTACAGGAACAGAAAAAAAAAATCATGTTTCCTGTATCATACACAGTTCTTTAATTTGTGACATATCACTTTTATCTCTTCTTCCTTTAACACCAGATTTGGTTTAATTAAATTTATGTCAAATGAACACATGAAATGAAAGGAAAATCAGAAAGCCTGCAGTTGCCCATTAGTGAGTCAGTGACTGCACAGTGAAAGGCTTTTGAAGCCTGGCTTACTGCCAGAACAAGCTTGCAATGATGCTCAGAGACACCCATGATGCTTTGAAGGAAAGAACTTAGCTGACCTGAACCTGTTCTGTGGAATCTGTCCAAATCCTCATGGGCTGGATATAAAATCTATAATAAGTCTCCTGTCTTCAACCATTTACCTGTCAAGTGAAAAGAGGGTGTGAAACTACAATATCTACACATAATTCATTAGAATAAATCATTCTTTGTTTAGTACATGCTTTAGAAAATCACCACAGTCAAATAATTTTTTAACCCAATAGCAAATTTTTTGCTCCTTTTTTTCCTAAAGTGGATCTGCAAGTCTTTAAAACATGAAATATCACTGCCTTACTTTGCATGCAGTGGAAGTAGTGTGGGTTGATCATGAGTGTGTCTGTCAGAACTTGGCCCTCTGGGATCCTGAATCTTTGCCAGATTTGAACCATGGATCATGTGAAGTGAAGCGGCACACAACTCATGTACTTCGTGGGTCTGGGTTGAAGACAGTCAGCACTTTTCAGATGGGACGTTGATGGCACGGCATGGCTGCCATCAGAGAATAACTAGGCTGACAAAGGCTAAAGAGAGTCTAACAAGGTGCAGGCTCCTAGGTCTGTGTCTTAACAATAAAGTCTGTATTTAGGAAGAAAGTATTGGGAAGTGTGGTAGGCTACAACTAATTATTCTGTTTGAATTCGAGATATAGTCCACAAGGAAAAGTCATTGCATGGTCAGCTTAATCCATTACCAAATGTACAAGGAGAAGCAAGCTCATTTCAGAATAAAAGCCCCTGTACCAAGAGCTGGGTTGCACACCTACTGGGAGTTTCATATTTTATATTCCCTTTCCAAGCTCTTTCTCTTATAAACAAGGCCATATAAACAGGTTATGTGAGTTTAGACTATATGTTTAGATGTAATTGTCTTCATGCTAGGCAACTGTCAGATATCTATCACACATATGATTTATACAATAGAATATAATGTTAAGTGGTAATTTGATAGAGTTAGTTTCCAGCAACTAGTGAGGCAAAGAATTTTCACAAGAATTACTTTTTTACTGTCAGTCTGCATCCAGTTTAGCAGCTGCTAACTCTTGATCCATATCTCACAGCTGTAAGATAATAAATTAACTCCTGCAGTTTCAGCACCTTGAAACAACAATATTTGGTCAACTTGTTTCAATCTGAATTTTAGATTACTAAAGCAGAATAAGACAATATGTGTTTATCTCCTATTATTTTAAAGTCAGGTTGTTTCTTTTGTAATTCTCCAGACTGAAAGTTATAAAAGCATCCTTCACTGTTAGGAAATGTAAATACCAATTTAGTAGTCACAAGAAAATACAGCTAATGACATTACACTAATTTCAAAATCCTTCAGAATTGTGATAGTTCTTTGCACTGACTTTATTTCTTAGCACCTTGTGACTTGCAGCAAAGTCAGAGTCCATTATTTTAGTCAGTCTGACTCAGTGAGACATACACCTTGAAATGACATAGAGCTGCTGATCTCCAAACCTGTGTCTGCATTCTGACAAATTTATGAATTAATGTTGGATCTGGAATAAGACAAAATCAAATAAACACATACATTTCAACTGAAAATTTGAATACTTCTTGGAAACAGCAAATTTAGAATACTTACACGTGCTGGAAAGATGAAAAAGTAATTGCTTACATTCTAGAAATTAAGTAGGTCACACCAATATCAGATTCTTTGATTTTGGAGGACCCAATATGCCATTGTTATGTGGTAACCGAAATTCACACCATGGCGTTGTTTTAGTTTTCCTTTTGACTGAGTCTTTGCAGCACCATATCTGTTACCTGACAGTAAGACGTGATTTGTGTGTCCCTCCCTGCTTTACTCTTATGAACTATAAATATAAATAGTACTCAGCATACCTTTATTATATTTCCTTAACCTCGGACCATCCAACACATACAGTTTTGGTTTTGGGGGATTATAAAGTTTAAGGAAGCTTCAGTCCTTACTTGTGACTGCAATATTATCAATGTTTCTTGCTATGCACATTCTATTTTGCTAAACAGGATTTTGTGCAATAACAGAAGGTATTTTCAGTATTATTCTCCATAAAATAAAAAGACTGGGAAGAAAACTCCAATCCAAGAATCTAAAGGTGCTAATAAATGCAACCGTGAGCTTATGATTTACATGATAGTATAGCTGTAACATGAGGCTTCATGAAATACATGTAAGAAATTTCTATAACTTCTATTTAGCTTGATCCTAAAATCTTTTTCACTTGCCAGCATTCTAACCAATGAGATTTAAGAAATGGTTATAATGCATTCAAGTTCCTCAGGTTTCAAGAACAGGATGAGTTCAAAGGAAAAAAAAACACAAAACATTGAAGGTGTCAAAAGTTTGATGTCACCAGAAAAAAATTGGTTTATTGTTTTTATATTAATGAGAGTCTTCATTCTTTACAAGTACAGCTGCTGCTTGTACTGAGAAAAACCCTGTCATAGTAATCCCTAAAAAAAGTATTTTTAAAAATGGAATGTTTCACCCCAGAGAAGTTCTGGTGTGAATCAACTGTGGTTTATATCATAAGTGCTTGACATCAAGAGTGTGATAAAAATACTTTTGTCATGCAAAGTGTCAGTTTACATTTTATATATGCAACTTCTAATTTTGCTGCACAGATTTACATAACCACTTCAAAAGTAGTTTATTTCCTGTGGGAGCGGTCCAAACCTCAGAAAACAATATGTAAAATAAGTTGCAGCAGAAGAGAGAAGGAGGCAATAATAATGAGAGGCTGTGCCACTGGCAAGAGGTGCTTTCTATACCACTGACTAGCCTATCCGTCAGCTAAAAGGTGTGGCCAGGCTAGTTGAGTTTTGGGTTAATTCATAGAAACATTTGAAGTTTCTTCGAGGATTTTAGGTTAGAATTATTTTTTCCTTACCAGATGTAAAATACAAGCCATTTTTTCACCTTCTAGCCGTATTTCTCTACTAGTCTAGGATTAATGATAACTTTTTCAGTAAAGTAGAGTATTTCTTAGTTTTTTTTCTAATATTAACAAATTAAGACAGCACTCAAGTAAAAAAAAAATTATCTACACTATTAGGAGAAAGGATGAAAGTAACCCTGTGATTCTTTGCAGGTATTTCTATTAACATTGTAGTTTTCTGTTGGAGACTACCCATTTCTTTTTATTCAGGTTTCTCTCTCACTCATACTTTGTAGTCTTTGAATGGAAATACTCCCTAGAAAAGTTCTACTGTCTTTCTGTATGTCATTATGTTTAACAATATCACCTCCATAGCATGGACAACATTTCCAAGCTTGCTTATTAGTTTCCTTCAGAACCATCCTGATTACTTTTGGAAAAATAAAATTTAAAAAAATAAATAATTAGATAAATAAACACAGGGAAATTATGGGAATATAATTTGATTACATTCTGTGAAAAAGCCATAGTTATAGAAAACAGGATATAAACCTCTGTATCAAGAGCAGCCTAACCAGAGTATATCACCACCTGTCAGATGAAGGAAAACGAACTTCCCTTATTTAAAATCCATCTCTTACATAAATGTCATGGAGTTTCCGAGCTGGCTGACATCTTGAATTGAGGAATCATCCAAATCTCAGTTGTTTTTTTTTATTATACAGCTACAGCTTTGTATTTTCCTTAGTGAATTACTTCTCTGCTAATTTATATAGTAACAAAATGAATTCAGCAAACTGATAAATGCATCCAGAATGTTCTGGATTAATTTTACTCATTCTTGCTTTTTTTTTTTTTTAAATAATGTTTTCACAGCATAACTTGTGACATTGGGATAGCTACTTTTTAACAGCCTGGTTATATTTAGAATGTTTTGATGAAAGTCCAGATTAGAAAACTACCTAATTCTATCCAATGCATCCTTGCAAGGCAGGAATTCTTACTGAAATTAAGATCAATTTATGTCTCAACCCTTTTGATAATTTTTAGGTCCATTTTTTAAATTGAAGAAATTTAATCTTTGCAAACAAAAAAGTTATTAAAAATGCATTCGCTTTCAATATCCTGAATTAGAGAAGGGATCATTGCTACAGAAGATTGCATATGTTTGATTATTAGAGAGAAATAGCTCATAAAATCTTTTAGTAAAGGCTAGTAACTGAATCAAAGTTCTTTACAGTATTTGTTTTAGAGGGATTTTTGTTTTGTTTTCAAAGATGTCATTTAACATATGAAGATTAATAAATTAGGATGAGGAAAACCACCAATTTTGCTGAACTTTAACCCTCTCCTGCATAATGTATTTAGTAATTTCTATGGCTTCCTACAGGTATTAAACAATGACATCACCTAACTTTGGCATTCAAAATGCTTTCAGATACATTTTATGGATCAAAGAGCATCTCTGTTGGTGAATCTTGTCTTCATAAATTCCCTACTTTAATTAAACATTCTTTGTTATGGAATTGCAAACTGAAATAAACATTTTCTTCTTCAACAAATAATATTTTAAAACTTCTAGTCAATTTATGGCTTACAGAGGAAGCTCTGTAACTATGTTTATACACTTTACAGTGTTCCTGAAACAGCTGCTGCCTCAGTTTATAGTAACAGTATGAAAGGAGCATCTTTTGGTACGCGTTGTTCTTTAACACAGAGTTTTTGCAACAGAAGTACTTTACAAATATGAAATTTAGGGAGTGAGGGAAGAATCCTCAGCTCATTAATTTTCTTTGCAAAGCACCTAAAAGGCTGCTTACTTTAGAAAATGCTGTTATCTGGGTTAGAAGAAGTAGTAAGTGATGTGTCTCCAGAGAGAGAGAAAGAGAGCAAGAGAGAGGGAGTAACGTGCTGGTTAAGAACATGCAGTGAATTTATGTCTCTGCTTTTACCTACACTATTTAATATCAATGAGATGAGGAAGATAAATGTGCCAGTGTAACACTTGAGCGTTTGCAAGTCAGTTGTCATGTTTAAACTTACTAAAGGCATGAGGAAAACACAGTAAGAAGAATACAATCCTTATCCTGAAAAATTGAACTTTATGACTGCTTATGCATAGTTAAATGCCTGCATTTGCTATTTTCTCTGTAGAACTCTAGACAAAATTAAAAAGAAGAACAAAAAATAATCCAAGGTAACTGAAGTTACGAGCAAAATTTTGTCTTTCTGTGCTGTTTTTGTCATCTGCTTCTATCTGGCATTCTATATGAACACATATTTTTGCATATATTTTATCTGTGAGCCTTGGCATTTTAGCCCTCTCCTGCAGAGGCCCCTTAGTACCATATGCTTCTGTTTTTCTTCATTGCGTGATGTGATCTCTTCTGACTGTTACATGCACGTGAAAGGACAGTGGGCTTTTGGGGGAGAAGAAACCATGCTCTAAGAGAGCACACGTCAGTTGCTTTTCAGTCATTTGGAGCTGATTGGAGCTGACAAGTGTTGTAGCTACTCATCGTAATGGATGTCTCTGCTTTAGCAGAGGAGAGGTGAAAAGGATGTAATTCCCAGTGGAAGAAGGCAACATGAACTATTATTTAATTACAGGCTAATATAAAAATCCCTAGTAATCCCTTGTTGGTTTCCAGACTTGTCTCTTCCTTTCTCTGCAAGGCAACAATCAGGGCTTTTAAGGCAGCACAGACAGATATGCCAGTTAGGAAAATAGCTCCTAAAAGATGTAACATGCTCATTCCTTTCTTTTTTGAAGCACAGAAACCTGCATAATATGCAATCAATCCTTGAAATCTAGAAATCACTCACATTTTTGTCCTATTTAAAAGATTGTTTTTCTTAATGCACAGCTTGAAATAACAAATCCATGTTAGACAAAAACTTTGTCTCAGATTTGAAGGTTGCTTACTTTTTTCATCAGGAGAGCTTGATTACTTCTCTGACTGAGTCCCTGCACCTTATTTTGATTCAGTTAAAAACACCTGGCTCAGTTCTCTTTGAATCTGAGATTCACAGGTTTTTTCTCATCTAGAGAAAAATAAAACTTTTATTTGTTATGTCTGCTTTGGAAAAAACAGGCTTGTGATCATTTTCTTTATCTTCATTACATGCTTCACATGTGTCTGGGTAGTAAAAGACAGCAGCCCCCAAACTGATCTTCAGGCTTCAACACTGCAAATACAATTAAGATTTTACTCTCAGAATTAAATGGGAACTAAAATTGAGATTTCATAAATTAAAGAGAAATGAAAAAAGCCCAAATAAACAAGTAAAGAATAACATCTCCAAGACTTCAACAAACAAACAATATCAATCCAATTCTTTGTAGTTACAACCCAACATAAATGCAGTGTAGTCTAAGTTTGGATTCTCACTAGCAAAAACTGTTTTCAGTCAAAGATGCACATTCCTTTACATTACTGGGTTTAGACATTTTTTTTGCTGTGTTTTATTTTACCTTTAACTAGTGTAAGGACAACAGAAGGTATTCTACTGAAGCTAGGATTAGCATATGACTATTAAAATGATACTGAAACAACATAACTCTAAGATTTATCCTACATATAAAATTTTAGAAGTCTTACCATAAGATAAATAACTCAGAATTAAAGAAATAATCTCTTATGGTGAACAAACAAACAAAAAAATTGATTCTTCCTGTATAAATGGTCCTATATTTCACAAGCTGCTGCACAGGAAAATTTCTGTGTTGGAATTTATTAACTGTCTCAATACACATGGCTAGATTCTCACTCTGAGTACAATCTGGGAAAAAAACAATGCCATACCACAGATAATTACTGAGTTTGCACGATTTTTCAGATAGAGTACTTCACAAAACATGCAATATTCATCACAGGCTTATGTACTCATGAGTCATTTTAAATAGAAGTTGCATTTCATTTCAATAAAAAGTTTGGGGTGGGGTTTTTTTAAATAACTTTATTAACTCACTTTAAGCTGACAGGGAGTTCACCACTGAGTATCAGCCAAGTAAAAGACCTCTAAAAGTCAATGGAGATCAAGTGTTATGCGTCTCTTCCTGGAGTTACACTCTGTCAGATCTTCCAGTTGTACATTTCATCATGCATTTTTTTACCATCAACATGTAATAGAGGCTGAGATACATGCATATTTTACCTTTTCAAATCCAATTTACAGAAACAGCTATATGAACTAATCACATGAGTACTTTGCTAGGCAATGATTTAACTACTCTTCATTCACTTAATGATGCATATTTCTCCTTTATTTTGAAATTTTCAGAAGTAGAAAGCCTCTTTCCATTCTTGTCCATTTATTTTTGATCTTCAATCATTGTTGGGTTGGCATAATGCCTTTCTGTGTGCAGTCCAATGAGTGATACAAGAGTGATCCATACACGTACTGTCAATTGATACCAAATATTTAGTGTAAATGGTTGGCTGCTGTGGAGTATCTCCCAAACCCTTCTGCACATTAAAACAGTCCTTGAGAAGATTCAAATCTGACATTAATTTTATCAATAGAACAATTTTAGCCCCTAAACTAATGTTGATGGAATAGATGAATGCCATCATGAGTGGCCATTTCAAACAGAGATAGCAAAAGAGGGGCAGTTTGTATTAGAAAACCTGACCAGGAAGAAATATTCTTCTTGCATATTTGAAAACTAGGTTGAAGTTCCCTTGAGAACTGAACCAATAGTCAAAGGAAACAGAAGAGCTCAGACTTTGTCTGATGCTTGTCTTGTGTCATGAGAAAAATGCAAGGATGATCTGCCTAACAGCAAAACGGCAAGGAAATCAGGGGAACCAAAAGAGGCAAGGCTGAACTTTGCACAGAAGGAAAAAAAAAAGAAGTTGAAAACAAAGTATTTGGAAAGAACAAAATGTAATTGAGGTATACTTCCAGGTTCCCGATTTCAACTCTGTACTTCTGCTTTTAGGCAATATCTGTGTTCTGAGAGGGTGAACAAAAAAAGAAAGGAGACACTTATCTCCTGTCAATGAAACAAATGCTATTTTGAATATTAATGACAGCAATTTATACCTCCTCAAACAGCATGAACAATAGCAATTGCTAACTGGTTTCTAAGGCACTGAACATGGCTGGGAAATATGGCCAAAACTGGAGAAAAAAAAAAAAAGGAGAAAATGACAGAAAGAAAATTGCAGGTTCTTTGTCACCCTTAGCAAAGGGAAACAGCACACCTCATTGTCTGGGAGGCAGAACCACAGTGCCAGGCCTGGAGTCACGTCTCAGGGGACTTGGTGCCTCTCAGCTGGCCTTTGGGGAAAACGGAAGGAAGAAGTGCAAGTATATCAGCATCCAATTTGTCGTGAAGGGATGTCCCTGAAGGTCAGTTCTGGAGGGCAGGATGTGAAAAGTATTCCCTGCAGGTAAATCCCATAATTGATATTGCTTATGTTTTCTTAGCTGCCAACTGTCTGGCAGATAATTTAAATATGCCTATGGCTGCTTTAACCCTGAGCTACATGCGTGGCAGATGAGAATAGTTTGGCCAGGCTCCTCTGGGTGCACTGGCTTTGTCAAAGGCATTGCTCTCCTCTTTTCCATGGTAGTACATCCTCAGCGTCCTCTGCAGCACACACCATACGGTGCTGTTTATGTGGGAGGAAACATAAGGATGGACAGTATTTTGCACTTCTTCCTACCATTTTGGACAGATGGCAAGTGTTTATGCCTTTCCACGTGGCTGCACACTGGACAAGATGATCAAGACAGATGATTTATAATGGAGCTCACTGGAGATCAGATTCAGTCTACAGTGGCTTAATTTCACTGGAATGCCCATAAATAGGGGCTGTTCTTCGTAGCTGGCTAACAGGATCCCTTTGAAACAGCTTTGAGCCAGCCACCATGCAGCAAACATAGATGACAGACACGCCTCTTATTGTTGTTGAGGGACTATGAGCATTTCAGAGCTGTTTACCTATATATAGAGTTAGAATTGCGTATGGATTACTGCTGCTTTTCTTTTTCTTTCACTGCCAGTTGTCCATAGATATTAAACATATAATGTGTTAGGCAGCAGGGCTTGCTTGTGCCAAGGAACAGGAGAAAAGGAGCACTGAGGTCAGTGATGGGAGGGGGAAGGATCCTGTCAGCTCTGGAGAGAAAGCATGACATAAACCAACCTTTACCTAGAAAAGCTGGACAGCCTGGTATAATCTCTGAAAACCTTAGTAGAAAGTACACAGTTGAAGGCTGAAGGTTCAAGCACAAATCCAGAAGAAAACCTTTGAGATTTACCAACTGCTCTTCTAAATCATGAGCAGGGGGTCCTTTCCTCATTTGTGGGTCCACTCACAATCCAGACAAATCTGAAACCATTACAATGCATGGCAGTTGGTCAACAGTGTGGAAAAACCTCATTTACTGACTGGCCAGACAGTTTTAAAACCTTCAGATTTTTCTAAGTCTAGGTTATTAACCGTCTGACTGTAATCACATCTTCACCATAGGGAGCTTCAAAAGCTTTTCATTTGCATTGAATCAGTTGCCTTCCTCCCTGTCTTTTTCCCCCTGGAAATAAGCTTAAATAATTCAACAAAATGCACACATGGCTAGTGATTATTGAACCATTCTGAAACACTCAAGGCAAATAGACCATTATGTAGCAGGAATTAAAACTTTCCTTGCAGTCACCGGGAGAAAGATGTATACATATATATGTATAACCCTTGTCTCTCTCACAGGTGCACGTGTGTGTGTGAGCCAGAGGATGTGCAGAGGGATACTTGTAAATATTTCCTTCTCACAACGACCTTGTGACTGTCCAAAAAGACAAAGTTTTTGAAACAGTGTTCAGAGACTATGTCAGAGATGACCCATGACAGTTTATGGTGAGTAAAGAGTGGGCAATTTTGAAGGTAGCAAAACATTCTTTCTTGTAATACTACATCTTTTCACCCTGACAGGGAATGACAATTTTTTTTCATGCTACGAGTTTGTGTGATGACATCTTAGGATTTTGGTGATTAATTCTCTAAGCTACGTGCTCACACACTTGTATCTCTGTACCAATGTCACATCTAGGAAAACATGAGAAAAATAATGATTAAAAAATTGATGTGTTTAATTATTTTTTAAAATTCAGTTTAATTTAATTATTTATTTTTGATGTATTTAATGGATAACATTATTTAAATTATCAAATTGAAATTTTTAGGGAAAGTAAAAAAGTAGAAGTAGCAAGAAAACTTCAGCTCAAATCCAAAAAAGACAGCTTTTCACTACATAAAATGTCGTGGTTGTATCCAATATTTCTAGACTTAGTGCCTTTCAGCTTTCTTCCATCTCAGTACAGGTTCTGTCCTTACTGCTCTCGAATGGGAAATCTGTGTTAGTGGCATCTATCTGTCAGTGGCTACTAGAAGAAATGGAAACAAACAAATAAATCTAATTTTAAAAACTCAAAAAATTAGTTTCCATGATAATATCAACCTTTACAGCAGTTAATAGGAAAACAAGGAGGAGAATGTCATAAGGCACCTGATAACATTACCTTTAGATTTGAGCCTAGTTACAGCTTTTTATTTAGGAAAAGAGAAACCACTACACAGTGCCAGAAAACTGTTCTTGTGTTCTAAGGACAAGCAATACTCTTGTTCCCTAGTTGCATATTTTTCTGACATCTGCTATAAGGGCACATATACAGTGAAAACAGATAAGAAATAATGTCCTGAAATGTGTTGTATGAGGTCAAATCTGATTAGTAGCCCTCCATATCACGTTAACTAGAACAGAAACGTTAGATGTGTAAATACTGAAATCCAGGCAAGACTTCTTGGCACAATTCAGCTTCTCCATTACGTAGAGAGACATATATACGCGAGTTGTGCTGATACCAAATGCTTCAGTCAAGGTTTTTTCCTATACTAAAGACTCAGAGACCTCAGTAACAGGCAGTGGGACCCCCAGCTGAATAAACAGCTCTTTCTTTTCACTCATTTAGGAAAATAGGAGAGAGAGATTAAAATGTGAAGGCCATGACCCAAGAATACTGCCCTCCAATTATTGCTTTTCTAAATATATGTGCTCTATCCGTTGTGATGTCAGAATCTGGAAAGAGAAGTAAGACTGGGAACCAATATTGCTTTTTGAAGGTAAGTTTCTGTTTTGTGTATTGAATATTTTATAAAATTTAGCTATGGCTATGAATATTAGCATATTATAATAGGAATCATAGGATACAATTTCATGTCCCTTTTAACTTTAAAAAGTGTTGTACTCCTGGGCATGTTAAATTAATTGCTTGTCTGTTTCTGTCTAACAATGCTGCTTGCTGACCACTAGAAATAAATCCTGCAATAATAATCTTCAAGCACCACTTATATTTGATTGATGTGTGGCATACATCCAAGATGCTCTCGCCTGAGTGTCTTCATGGATGACATTCTTTCATAAGAGTGGTTGCTCTGCAAAGCAGTTCAATGCAATGTGCACTTAAAATGCTTTTAAAGTGCACTTTACCAACCTTTTGAGGGTCAGCCTAAAATAATTATCAATAGCCTGAACCTCGGCTCCAGTATAGCAAGGCAGAGGAAATTCATACAAGAAAAAGAGATATGACAGGATAATGATCCCGTGTTGCTGTGATAAAAAAAAAATCACACTGATTTTAGTGTCAAGATTGTATTTCATCTCTCCCAGTTTCCTGACTGGTCTTTCAGAGCTACGGCTATCATATGAAATGATGATGGAATATAATTCATGTTTATACAGTTACTTTGTTAAAAATCATGAGAAACACTGTTACTCTACAAACATTTCTGAATTTGAATTTGTCGGGTTCGGAGTCTAAAGAAAGAATCATCACATTATGTAGAATTATCCCTTCTGAATAGGAGAATGGAACAAAAAAAAGGGAATCATAGATTTATGCTCAGATTGTTGGCATAAACTTCTGTATTAGCAGAAGTTAAGACATGGAAACAAGAATTTACTGCCACACTGGAAATCAAAATATGGATTTCTGGAGTGCCATCTCTTGCAGTTTAGGCTCCAGCATTTACTGTGCTGATGTTCTGCTTGTCCTGTGAGAGCTAGGTGACCTAAGTGAATTCAAGATATCTGATTTTCCCTTTGTAATTTTCTTCTGAGAAAAATTTTTCCTTCATATTTGTGTGCAGTGTAACTTTTTCCTCCTGTATGACCCACCTCTGTGGCAGGGTAACTCAGATTCCTGTTAATACATCCCTGGGGTGAATTAGAGTGAAACAAAACTGAGTGACTGCTGTATGTGTATGAGGCAGAACTATTTTAAAATTTAATTGCAGTGGAAATGAGATATGTGGCCATTTTGGTTCCTTTCTGTAAAGGTGTAAAATGTCACAGAGAAAATATGTAAGGAAAAGAAAGAAAGAGAGAGATGAGAGTAAATAATGGAGAGGAAAGGTATCACCGCACATGGATCCAGCAACTTGATTGTTGCAATTTTAACATCTGTGATCAGTGTGATGGTCTCAGTCTTGATCTGCTGGGTGTGGGGGCCCATGAAACAAAGAGTTTGTCAGGTTATGCACATTCGAGTCAGCATGGAAATGCCTGGATCCCTCCCTAGCAGGGGAATTCTTCATGTCTGATGCAACGCTACGGGGCATGCACAATCTTCTGATGGAAAATTGCCAAAAGAGTCAGGGCGTGCTTTGGGGTCCTTGGTGGGTGTATACCTAGCCTCCTCTAGCTATACACCCACTGTTTGACCCTGTTTCTTGTGACTGAGCGGATGTGTCTTACCATGAAAAGGGGAGAGTCAGCATTGAGAAATCTTTGCCTCACATGTGTAGGACCTGCTTCTTACCATCCTTTCCCCTTGTTTGGTTTGAAAACTGTTTAAGATATAACTTTCCCAGTTGTCCTGGATACAATCAAACACAGAGCAACCTAGATGATTTTTAGGTTGCCACACCTCCCAGGCATCATGACTTGTGCCTCCATTTCACCCCTACTCTGCCTCCCAAACCTTTTCTTTTGTCCAGTCAGCTGGAAACTAAGTGGAAAAACATTCAACCAGTAGTATAGCACAAGGACAAAATTCGTGGCCCTAAAACTATTTAATGTTTGGACTGAGTTTAGGACAACTAAACTTCAAGGCTAAGCTGACCTAAAGCCTGGGAATACGCTGGATCTGAGGAGACATAGCTAGTGCATGCTCAGTGTGAAGCACAGCTGTCACCAAGTTCTACAAGCTGTTTTGAGTTCTATCTCCTTCAGTTTTGATGAGGCTGTCTGGTTGCAGAAGCAGAATTTGGCTCCCATTGTTTATCTCATGAAGTTGTCTGCCAAAAGAAATGGCTGAAACTGTGTGTTATTAATGACAACACCCCAAATCTCCACGCTAAGCTCTACAAAAGCTGAAAGTTTTGAAGTTCATAAAAGGTTAGCTGATTTCTCTTCATCTCATCACTTCCAATTTTTGTATTGCTTTGCTAGAAATAGAAGAAAGTTCTATTAAAAGTTGTATAAAATAATAAAACAGAAAGGCATCTAGAGTAGTTTTACAGAATAAAGAGGTTCACCTGAACTTACGTGTGAACCCAAATTGCAACGTTACAATAGTCATAGATTAGTCAGGAGTATGTGCCCTGTTGTGAGTTACTGGTTAAATTTGCATTGCCTGTCAAGATTATGAAATGGAATTATACCTTGGGCACTGATAGTTGAGATTTTCCCGTGCTAATCAGTAATGGAAGTTCCGAATCCCAACTGATTTTGTCATGGTGTTCATACTATGCAGGCCCACATACTATGCTGCAATCATGTTTGACACAGTACCTGTAACTGCTAAGACAGAAGAATAAAATGTGTCTCTGTGATCTAACATGGATGCAATGTGATTTCAGGAAACAATATCAAGCCATTCACAAATATATTTTTCTGCATTGTAGTCTTGCTGTTATAGGGCTCCAACCTCTGATGATCAGACAACATTCAAAATTCAGGAATTTGTCTAAGATGCAAGTGTTTGACCTCTGGAAACAAACAAACACTGATCTCAGAATCCTAACTGTTTTCATCACCTCTGCAAATTCAAGGCAAACCTTCTGAAACCTATAAGGGATGAAGCAGTTTTAACTTCCAAGACTGTTACAGAAAAAAATTTTCCAGATGCAAGATTTAGGAGGCCGCTTCTGGAATGTTTAGGCTTTCTGTATCATTCTCTGCTTACTCAGAGTCAGTTTGGGGGTTTGCTTTACACCATTTTAGCAAAGAAGGGTTTAATCAGATTATATGTTAGGCCCAGTTGATTAATTACTCTGTTATTGAGGCAGGATTGTACAGGGGTTTAATGCTAAGAATCATCTTCCCTAGTCCTACCTCCTGCCATCATCTGTCAGATTATGCTTCATTACTAGTCCATTCATTTTCCAGATTGCTCAGACAAATAAGGAGCCTGGTTGTCAAAAAAGTTCTTTTCATTTTTGCCAATTATGGAATAAAGAATTAACAAAAGACGATAATTTTGTCTCTTCTATGGTATGGTATTAAAAAAGACAGCTCTTGAAATTCCCACTTAGAAACAGTTCCATAGAGAGCATAAATTAATACACTGAAATTTGGTTGGTCCTTGGCAATCTTAGAAATGTGTGTATGAAGAAAGGTGAGGATGATGACTTGTTTTTCTTTTAATTTGCCTAACCCTGTGTCATGGGTAAACATCTTTGGGTGAAGAGTTGTAGTATCTCATCCAGAAATGCAGTAGTTTTGTTGTCACACATTTTAATAATGGCAATAGAATCATTTCAAAATTGTGAAGTAAATGCTGCTTCCATGTGCCTTAAAAAACCAAAACCAAAACCAAAACCAAAACCAAAACCAAACACAAACAAACAAAAAAACCACCAAAAAAAAAACCAACAGAAAAACGCTAAATGTACAGAACAAGGATAGTTTATGAGAAGTCCTCATTTTAAATACTTGCAGATGTGTTTTGCCATCTTTGTATTTTCTTCTTACTGGCTATTTTCTTCAGACATTTGCTGAAAGGTGGTTATTATTATTGCAAGTCTTTCCTGAAAGAAGGTTTAAATTATGAACTTTCAACAATTGTGAAAATTTTTTGATTTTTTTCTGTTTCTAGCACACAACACTGCAATATTGTAAGTTAAAGAATCTACTTTACTATGATACATATAGAAATAAATGTGTTTTCTTTCAGTTAGTTTTCTGCTTGTCTGCCTGTTTTCCAGTGTTGCACTTCTTGATATGAAGAATAATACTAACACTAGAGAAAAACAGGCTATTCATTCATGTTAAAGAAAAATTTAGTTGGAAAGGATTGTCACAGAGATCATTAAGTTCCTGTTACTGCCTGTCTGCTTCTTGATTCTGAGCATAAAAGCTAGAAAATTGAATGTTCTTTTCGTAGAGATGAGATTTTAAAATTGCAAGCCTAGGATACCTGAAAGGGTTGAGCATCTGGAATCCTGTTTACCTCAGATGCTTTGTTCTGATATTACCTGAGACTGCATTTTAGATATTGCAATAGTAACCAAAATGTAGTAGTTATCAAAATCATGTCAGAACACAAAGCAAGCCAAGTGACAAAAGGATAAAGTAATCCCTGTTATCTGGGTTGTTCTAATTGTGTAAAAATTTTTCCCTTTTAGTTTCACAACAATATTGTTTCTATCAACAGGGGCATTTCAGAAAGGAGCATCAGCACTTCCCAACATTCCATAAAACATAATTACTTTAATAATTCAAATTTCTGGGTTTAGACTTTTTCTTCACCCAACTTTTTGCCACAAAATATGTTAAAGTTCACTAATTTGCTTTATATTATCTTTCTTAAGTATTTATTTTTTACAATTTTCTTCAAACTTTCTAAATTAAGAAAATATGGCAGCAGGAAACATGGCATTAAATTTACCTTTAACAATTTTTGATGAAAATTATTTTAAATCTTGCTTTTCTAAAGTGTTTTCATTGGTTGTTTAGATTCTGGAGTTTGGTTGGGTATTTTTGGACAAGTTCTTCAGGTTTTGAGATGATGGCAAGTATTACTGCAGACTTTCTTCCCTTGTACCTCCTCGCCTTTCCTGTCTGAATTGTTGCATTAACATCACAGAGACAATAGTTTGAGGTATTTAAGTAGACAAAAGCATGCAAAATGTGGATGTCAAGGAAACAGAGTAGAGAGCCAAAGGCACCAGGAAGGAATGATGGGTGATCAGATTTCTATGTAAGAACTACCTGAGAAAGAGGAGAGAGGTACCGGTGAGACTCCCACAGGGCAACATTTCACAAAGAAATACATGATCAAATTTGTCAAAAGCAATTGAACAACTGTGGATGAAGACAGACTAGAGGTCCTGAGGGAGCGAAAGGCCTTGACAAAAGGAAATATAGCAAAATGCCTGAATGTGGGCATTATGAGAAATCCAGAAAGGGAGTTAATGGGAGAGTCGTCCTTCCTGGTTGCCACAAATGAATAGGTGCAGTGACTAGGGTGAGAAAGCAAAGAAGAAGCTGAAAAAGGGAAGAGAATGACAGGTTATTACACGGCAAATGAAAAAGACAGTAAGGAGCAATAAGGGGAGAAATCTCTGGTCACTTAGCGCTTGATGTGCTGCTCTTCTGGAGACATTCATGTCTCGCACAAGAAAGAGACATTGTCTGAAGCTAAAGAACTGCAGGTGATGGAGTTAGTATCTTCTGGAAAAATCAGAATAGAAAGATGAATCATGGATATAAATTCTGTAATGAGTTATAGTGCCTGAGGTAGACAGGATGAATCAGAACAATCAGCAGGGACTTGTTATTTTACCACGTTCCATAGCAGTAGAGCCCCACCAGAAAAAATAGCACTACCTTAATTTTTATGGCCTTTCATAGGGTAAACAGAAAAGAACTCTAATGTCTGCTTCACGCATGCCAGTGCATTCATCAAATAGTGAGTATTGTGGGCAGTAATGCTGAAAACTTGGCAGAGGAACATACTGTGTGCCTTTGCCGTGAGAGTGAGACAAAATACCACAGGTTAGGTATAACTGGCATTAGGAAAGGTTGGAAATTACTTTTTCCTCATTTTCTGTGCAGACCCCATGAAAATTGGTGATGCTCCCAAGAGCAGCTCCTATAAGGCCACTAAGTGTGACTGGACAAGATGTTCTTTCTTCTCAGAAGCTCCTTCAGAACAGCAGAAAGGAGACATCAGCCTCTTTTCCACTCCATGCTATAGACACTTGTGCTCATCTTTGCCATGCTTTCTTCTGACAAAGGGAATCTACGTCATTCTTAATTGAAGTGGTATTAAAAAAAACAAATGAACAAAGAAAGCCCATGAGAAATCCTCTTTTACTTCTTAAATAGCTAACAAATTTAAAAAGTTTTATAACAGGATCAGGTACTTCTCTACATCCAATGTTACTTGTGGCCAAGTTAGTTTTCCATAAATATGCATCTCACTCATTGTTCAGCACAGAAAATAGTAGAATTTCTATCATTCAACAACAGTGAAAACTCCAGAGAACACTTCAAAGTATTGTGAATATAATAATTGGTGTAATATTTAAGTTCATTCGGCGTAGTATAGCTGAAAATTATCATATGGTGCAACGGCTACAAAATCAGTGATCCAGAATATGGGGTTTTTTGGCAGTGCCCTGGGTGCCTGATATTTCATTTGGCTTTTTTTTTAGTCCTGAACCTGTTTAGCTCTTAGGTTCTTTTACCTTTTCATTATAATCTCCATATCTTTTTAATATATCTTTTACTGCTCCATTCACTGAATGTAACTCAGCATCAAACCAGAACTGGGATAAATTTCTACTAAGTGGAAAGCATTGCTGTGAATACATCACACAAAAAGGTTTTCCATCTTGATTGCTTTTAACTTGAAGATATGATAGTAGCAGCTGTACAATGAACACTTGTAATGTGTAATGTCCCCTTTAAAAACAAGTAGGTAAGAAATTGACTCTTTCAGATTCACCATAGAAACCGTGAATACAAATATTTGTAAAATGTGGATTTCAAAGTATTTACTTATCATTTTTGCAAGTACTATTTCGCAAAACTGAAACCGATATCACTACAAATATCTTTCTTCCTAAGCCAGTTTTTTAATTTTTGTGTATGGCTGCATGAACCAGAGCAATTGCAACTGAACAAAAAATAATCAAAGAATTGGTAAAGATGTTATTCCAAATAGCAGCCATAGCAGCCAAGGAATTGTGCAGATTGATAAAACTGGATTAGAAAGACAGAGGAAGTTTGCATAAATGAAAATAAGAGGGTCTATAGAAACACAGAGGAATGTCTTCCCTCTCTTTGTTTAGAGGAAGGGATTATGTTTGCTTGTTTTCTGAAGAGGATTGGTAGAATTTGAGAGAAGAATAGAAGAGAAAAAGATGGCACTGAAGTTAGCCTGGTTATTGGAAGGACTATCCAAGGGTGACTCTAAAAAGAAGAGACGATTTAGTGAAAAATATTTTCATGTTCATTTGAAGCTAAACAGAGAATTTGCAAATGTCAGCCACTCGTTATACATATAAACAACACATTTGGAGATAGATTCCCATATTAGTTAATATTCTTTCCTGTGCTCAGAAACACTTTTTGTTCCACATGAATTTGTATGTCAGTGAAGATACAGAATATTTTAAACCTACTAATAATCCCTGCAAAGCTATTTAAATGCAAGCATTTTTAAGCCGTTCTTTAACACGAGGATGACATAGGAGAAAAATCAGATGAGCACTTAACAGCTTCAATACCGTCAAACTATTTTGTGAGAGTAATGTTACTGAATTGACTCTACACAATTTTTTTAAATTATACAAGTGTAGTTTTAATAGGCAATTTTATTAACAGAAGAGAATCTTTCTCACTGTAACAAAAACAAATGTCTTCTTTTTGCCAATCACAGTACTTTTTTTCTAAAAACTACATGAAGATCTGTGTTTTGCTACTCATATCCCATTGAAAAATTTAAGATACTCTGCCTATTCAGAGTTATATCATTAGAAATTCAGTAACGACAGATGAAATAAAAACCATTGTGCAGTAATGATGTTCTCAAATGGCAAAGTTTTCCTTTCAGAAATCTCTTCAAACTTAGTGAAGAAACTTGGAAAGTAATCCTAATCACTGGGGATTTTTTTCAAAGACATTTCCTCACTCAGATAATGGCAAAAATCTCAAATTGCTAACCAGGGCAAAGACAAGGAATGTAGTCTTTCACAGGTTGCTTCATTTTAAGGTCCTACATATGTAGATGATTCTGAAAGTATCTCAGATGAAAAAGGAAGATATTGTATGTGTGAAATAGTACAAGTTTATGAGATTTTGTGGGCCTTATTTATGAAACATGGGAAACAGACTGTGAGTGCTAACAATGCAATCAAAATTGTGCCTGTTTATATGCAAGTACACAATACACAAACAATTGGATATGAGTGTATATGATCCCTCAGCTACTCGACAGATTTTTATGGATACTGCTAAATAGCATGCATTACAGCATTTAAAACAGTTTTTAGCGAAGTTTTCCTCCTTTTCCAGTAACTCTCCTTGTCCTCTCTATGTTACGTCTCTTTTCGTTTTCCTTTTCCTACCACAGAAATCTTGATTTCTCCATGCAGCTGATCTCCACCTTTCCTAATCAGTTTCACCATTTTTTTTCCTAGCAATTTGCTCCAGCCCTGCGTTCTAGTTATTTCTTCCTCCTCCATGTCCTGAGGACTTCTGAGGCACCCGTGGAAGTAACCCTTGTTGTCACTGTCCTGCCTTTGTACAGCCTTGAGGTCAGGAACAGTGATTCTTGAACCTTAGAAAGAAACTACAAAAATTGCATTACCAAAAGACTAGAGTACATATAGAAAGAAAATGGAGGAAGGAAAATAATGTCCTTAGAGTGCAGGAGGAGAGAAGTTCACAGTTAATGGGGCTGGGAACAGAAAATTTATTTAATAGTAGTCATCTGACATCAAAATGTCTCCAGCTAGACATTCTAGAATGTCGCTTTGGAGATGAGAACGAATGTTGATTAAGTCTTCCTGAAAGCATTAAATCTGAACTCAGACACAGAGGCTGGCTAGAAAAATGATCTATTCCAACCTTAAAATGAGAACCTCTTATTTTTCCTAGAATTATTCAGTGGTACTTAACACAAATTTTCCTAGATGTATAGAGAAATGGGGAAATGGATGATCACGCAGACTAGGGCCTTGGCAAATGTTTCATGAACAGGGTAATATTACTATATCAATAACTGTTGGGCAAAGTGGCCTTAAGCAGATGAATAATTTCTGTTATAAAATCCTATGATTATTGCTGACTACAAGAGATGATTGGAAAATAATAATGCCCAAAATTCTTTGGAGGTCTGACCATGAAGGTATTAGTTCATACTGCAACCTCACTCAGTTTGTACTGCGGGACCTAGAATTCCACAAAATTCAGTATTTTGGTTGGCTAAAGCTTTTTTGTCTCTAAGTCAAAATGGTTAAAAAAAAGGCTTAATGCCAACTTATTCAGATATGGCCTGTAAATTCAGACATCGGGAGACACTTGACTTCTTAATTCATCTGGTGACACACTTTACTCAGAGAAAAAGGAATTAAGGAAATTACTGGAAAATGTTTATTTTCCGATCTGTCTATATGACATCTTTCAGGGTCTTTGGCCTCTCACACAAACATTTAAAACCAAGGGAAAAAAAATTCCAAGCCCATCATTGAGAGGATGGATTTGATTCCAAGAAAGTAAAATTTCTTCAGTTGTGTAATCTGCATTACTTAATAGAGCAGGGAGCCAATTAAGAGCAGTCCCCTATTCTGTTTAATTAGGCTAACTACAGGTGAGGGAGTCATATAGGAAAGGGTGGGGCATTCAATAGAGAGACTCCTTCATGTCATGTCTCTTCCACTCTGACAGAGTGGAAACAGATCTAGTTCTTGACTTTTACCCTCTTAATGCTAGAAAGTAAACAAGTCACATGTTTTGTACTATCAAGACTTTGAAACTGAAAGCCCAAGGCATTCTGTCTGATGCTAAGAGGAGAAGGGAAGGGAAAGAAGGGAGGCAGCTGCTATATTCATTCTTTCAAATCAATGGCGCTTCTATGATATACATAACTCTTAATTTCAGCTTTCTTATATGGTTACATGTTCAACAAGCTCATGTAGCTCTTTGGTAAGTTGACCAGAAAAAAATACTTATTTTGTGGTCTGATATGCATTCTAGTGCCAAATTAGAAAGTATAGCTGAAGCTGTACTTTCCAAAGCTGAAAAAGATGCAGGGCTGCATTTCCCTTTCAAAGGTATCCATCAAGGTATGAGTTACATGCTGGTATCGTAACTCCAGTGATCATTCTTCCTATTGTAGATCTTTGAGTCTAAACCGTTCCACTTGACTGATAAATTGATAGGCACAGGTGCTCAGAATGTGGGGG